>JAIPRL010000325.1:22990-135436 GCA_025469235.1 Pemphigus obesinymphae | reverse complement strand
TATAATCACACAGTATAATCAGTTCAAAATATTGATATTACGATTTGTGTTTTCATAATAAAGTGATAATTTATACACTAAATAGATAAGATGAACAAACGGCAAAATGGCCGTCACTTTTTTGTTTCCATGGAAGTGACCCTTCTGTTTTAATCTATTCTGTGATAGTATCATCACCCGGGTATATCACAAACTATCATCACAGTCACTGTAACGGACGACCATCGTCGTGCAGGTAAACGTGTCGGTTATTCGTTGTTTAATATTTTTATTTAATTTTTTTTTTACCCTTAATAGGTATCCCTTATACTTAAGCGGGAACATATCAGTTGCCTCCTAAATAGCGGACAGTAAAATATACATACACTGAACGAAATATGTCTGTGATTTCAATAAAAATATAGATTAATTTAATAATACGGTTGTATATACGTTCAATAAAATGTTTGTTGATTTAGAAATAAAATATTTGTTAATTTAACAGTAAAATAACAAAACGTATTATTGATTTAACAATACCTTTTATCGATGTCTTGGGTAAAATTGTCTAATTGAATACAAATTCATTTGAATTAACAAATATTTTGTTAATTCAATTACAAATATTTTGAGTTTATTTCTTTCTTCGTATAACAAACGCCCATTTGTTAATCAAAATAATCAAATTAAACAGAATCTTTTTTCAATCTAATAACATATTTTATTATGATAATAAAATCTGTATTAATTTTACAAATTATTTTTATTAAATTATAACTTATATATTTTGTAAAATTGATTTAATTATTTGCGATTTGTATATATTTGTAAAATTGATAAAATGAATTAATTGTTATTGTAAACACATTTTTTTATTAATTTAACAATATATACAATACATTAAAATAATAAAAATTGTATTATTTCAACAAATATTCATTTGTTAAAATCTGATTGTTGCATATTGTTAATTCTAAACAATGATATTTGGTTCAGTGTAATATAAGTGGTTCTAAAAACTACTCAAAAACGTACAAAAAAGTATAATGGTATTATGGCCACGATCTCAATGTATATTTTCGATACGTTTTAGCCGTACGTTTTCTAATCGCACCTATAAATCGAGCCGGTTCACTTTCTCGTTTGGCCCACTCGGGCAGTTTAAATCAAAAATATCCCTCGATTTCTGAGCGAAACACCACGATGAGTTAGTAATAGTGAAAATTAATTTGAATACGTTTATCAACCACTAACTAATAATCCTGATTATTTGAATAAATTGACCTTTTTATTTTTTTGGAAAGGATGGGAAGCAATATTATTAGAATGCTCTGATTTGAGCATTTTGTTCTCGAATGCACTTGAATACGAATAAACTTCCCCGAGACAATGTTCGTGATTGGTTTGGACACTTTCTATGATTTAGTGCGAATTTCGATAATTTTCATTGTAGTATTATAATGGCATAATGCCGATACTGAATTTAATTATTTTTATGCGAACATTAAAATAGGCATAAAACTACATACATATTGCGTACCTGATCGGTGAATATTTTCTTTAAACAACCACGAACACAATATTCGCGTCCGACTTAACGTCCACATGGGAGGAAATTATAAATTTGCTTGTGTTTACGAGTAAAATGTTCATGTGTGGACTCACCTCGAAGTCTAATGTTTTCTTTTAATATAGACGGTTAAACAATACAACACGTTATATTAGGACATACACATTTCAAAATCTATAATTGCTATGAATAGATCAAAATTGATTAAAAAATATTTTGAAATTTGATCTCGTCAATAAAGTATTAATCATAAAAATTATAAATGTTATCACATAAAACGCCAAAAAGTCAAAAACTAATATTACTGCCGCAGTCGAATATATGTGATGACGACAACTCACACCACATCACATGAATTTCTGGTACTATTTTTATTGAAAGCAAGCAAATAGGATATTATTTTTAAAACGTTTATATAATGTTTGTACAGTAAAAATCTGTTTAACCGATCGATTCCATATTTTGATCAGATGTTTATCGTTTTCTAGAGCAAGTTTAAGTCGTAAAAATATGTTCATGCAAAATAAATCAAGTTTAGCTATCCCACAAATTTTGCACTTTTTTTTGAAACCTATGTATTTTAATTATTTTAAAAATGATGGTACAAAAAA
Source organism: Pemphigus obesinymphae (assembly GCA_025469235.1). NCBI lineage: Eukaryota > Metazoa > Arthropoda > Insecta > Hemiptera > Aphididae > Pemphigus > Pemphigus obesinymphae. The sequence continues at coordinate 133,276 of JAIPRL010000325.1, read as the reverse complement.
AAATTCCAAAGAAGTTTTTTAAATATTATCCAAAGACTAAAACGACATTTTATGCGGCGTTTTTGTATTAAAAAAGTCGTTTTTAACAATCATATATGGTATTATGTGATTTCTACTTTTGTATTGTATACACTGTATTGTATTTTATTGTTTATTTATAAAATATACACATAAAAATATTATAAAAAAAAATAAAATACACCGGATAGTTTAATTTGAAAATGTTATATTATCGTAGTGTATTTTTTATATTTATTTTATGTATAATAAAAATTATTATTTCGCTTTATTATAAGAGGACGCTACATACGTTTGTTTTCTCTGTCTTACATACGCATAAGATCTACGTTCCGCATTCTCACTACAGTTTTTTTATAATTAATATTAGAGTAAATTTACCTATTATCAAATTTGTAGAGGAGAACATAAATTATGCTCTAATTTGGAGTTTTTTTTTTTAAATTTAAATTTTAAAATTAGTTATACATATTCCAAAATATAAGTTAGTTATTTAGTTAGTTAGTAGTAGTTAGTTAGTTGTAACAAACTGACGCAAACAAATTTGTCTTTAATTTAATTTTAAATATCAGAGAGTAGAGTAGTAGAAAGATAAGAGTTGGCAACTCAGTAAATAGTTTCCCTATCTTAGTAAAAATTGAAATGACTCCATTGCTCTGATATCTACGTTTAAACATTAAAAAGTAAATAAATATAAAGTTCATGACATGAAGATCTCAAAATCAATCTAAAATAACTATAATTATAAATAGCCCAAAATGGATAAAAAAAAAACCGTCGATAAATATTATGTCAATAAAATATCAATATTATAAAAATAATTATGAAATATCGAGTGCAAAATGACGAAAAGGCAAAAGTCAATATACAATTCATGGCGGTGTCGGTATGTGACAACGGCACCATGAACTCCTGGTACTGTTTTTTTTAAAAGAAGAAAACAGGATATTTATGGGATATTATTTTTGCAACGTTAATGTAATGTTATAATATTTTGTAGAGCGTATTTTGTACAATGATTTTCAGTGGTAAACAGGCACGCATCTTAGGGTTTATATTGAATTTGGAATTATTTCGTCCGGTAAAACAATTCTGAGTGGAGCTACCTATACTTACATAATTCATAACCAACTGTCAAAAAATTTGAACAATTTCTAAAAAAATGTTTATAATATAAATCTATAAATATTTTTAAAAAAATGTATGACTATTATAGTTATATATAAAAGTAAAATGTGAAAAAAAATTGCAAAATACATTTTAATCATTTTATTTGTAAATCACCTGCATATTTATCCTCAAATTCCCAAATATAATTAATGGCAATAATAATGTTATCTCCTGTAATCCTTATTTTTTTTCCTTGGTCATGGGTTTTTAACAGTAATAGTATAACAATTGTATTGTCATATAAACCTCTATAGGAGGCGTTCAAGTATTACGCAAGCGCCTAGGGGGAAGAAGGGAGTCTGTCGTATACTGACATTTGCTGAGAAGACGGATGGGTTAGAACCATGCTGACATCAGTAGTAATAAAAAAATCAAAATATGTAACAAAATTTTTCATTTACCTATTTTTAATTAATTCATATAAAATAAGGAAAAAAATATTAACTATGTACCTGTATATAGGTACTTAGTACAGAATGCGATGTTCGATTATGGCGTAATCAATAACCATAATAATCAGGTATTGGCACGTGAAATCCATTAAGATAAACTATAATCATCGTCGTCGAAAGATTTTAAGATTACGCGTTTAAGATTAATTTATTGATATTTGGGTGACGATCGTCATCGTTATCGGACGCATCGCCACCTTTCTGAAGTCAATGCGCGACACCGTTGTCATCGTAAACTGCTCGCACACGTTTATACATACACACACGTGAACGCGCAAATGTACCTAATAGTACCTATTGTACTTAATAGTAGTTGTCTATAATATTTTCAAGTTTAATTTGTGATTTTCATTAAATTGTAAGTATTATGAAATTAAAACTTTCAAGTTTTTAAACAATAGGTAAGTTTATGATTTTCTAATAATAAACATTTTTTTTTAAACTTTGAAACTATTTTAAATTTATTAATATTAACATAAAGTGCATTAAGTATCTAATTAATATTTATATCTGATTTTTCATCTATTAAAAAAAGGTATATGTTAAAAATTATAAAATGAAAAAACGTGTTTTTATTTCCAAATAAAATGTTTCAAAAGTGTAAAACGAAACATATTTTAAAAATATATTTTAGGTGAATGGTCCATCTAAGATATCTGTTAGTCCTACCACGTAAGTCTTGAAAAGTATTCCTAATAGTCCAGTTGAATCAACTGATAGTTCAGATTAGTTGGCAAAAAGTCTACGCTGTATAAAATCTTCTCAAGAAGCTTCTGAGAAAAATAATTGTGTACTTGAAAAAAATTTAAATATATTGTATGCCACTAAAAATTCCATAGAAAATTTTGACGTGAACAACGATAGTACAGAAGTGAAACAAGATTTGAAACAAGAAAGAAAAACCTTGAAAGTAAAATAACAAGATGAAGTGAATCAAAAGAAATTGAGGGACAGCAAAAAAATTAAACTTCAAGAAATATGTAATAAAAATCCTAACATTAAATGTAAGCTATCTGTGTGAAATTCAGTTGGTAGGCCGTCTTTAAATGAAAATCAACCTCTACTTCTAAAAACCATTGTTGATATAGCCATTTATGGAAGTGCGGCAGACGCTAGGTGGAAAACTGAATCCGTTCGTAGTATGAGAACTCTTGACGAACTGACAACTGAGCTCAAAAAATTAGGACTCCATATCAGTCGTTCTGTGACGTATTTTTGTCTGTTTCCAAGGAATTCATCGACTATGGAGGAAAAGAGGCATATCATAACAGTGCCAGTAAAATTTTGTAAAGCACAAGCTGATCAACATCGAAAACATATTAAGGCTTATGTTCCAATAGGTCTCACTGCAACAAATAAGCAAGCACCTCTTTTAATGCATATGGAATACCGAGTTTCTTTGCTGACCATGAAGTGGATAGTAGCAGAGCGTCATAAATTAATTCCTTCTGTATACGTTGATATTATTATAAATCCAACAACAATAGGAGACCCTCATGCTGTGAGTTATTCAAGATCAACTTTTGTTGCTATAAGAAGCGGTAAGCACAGTTCATCGGCAGCGAATACTCACGCTCAAGATTTTGAAAATTTATTAAATCTAGAGGAATTTCAAGAGTTGGTGAGGACAAATAATGGTTTAATTAAGCCTGTTATAATTATAACTGTCGATGGAGGGCCTGATGAAAATCCAAGATATGAAAAGGTCATAGTTTTTGCTGTTCAGTACTTTAGAAAGTATAATATCGACTGACTTTTCATTGTCATGAATGCACCAGGTAGAAGCGAATTTAATAGAGTTGAATGAAGGATGATCCCTCTCAGTCTCGAATTGTCTGGCATTATCTTGCCTCATTATGGCTCTCACTTGGATGAACGTGGCCGTACCATAAACGAAGATCTAGAAAGAAGCAATTTTGAAGTCGCCGGAAAAATATTGGCCGAAGTATGGATGTCTCTTTACATTGATGGGCATTTAGTTCACGCCATCTATGTCTCACCGGGTGCACCAGAACTCCCAAAATGTCCAAATATAAATTGGTATGCTCATCATGTAAGGGAGAGCCAGTATTTACTGCAAATAACTAAATGCAATGATGTAGATTGTTGTTCACCATCTAGGAGCGCATTATTCCATATTCTTCGGGACAGATTCTTACCACCCCCAATCAGAGTGTCTTGGACACTTAATAACTCAATAGTGAGTGAAGATGGGGATTATATTGACCTGCCATTGCGGCTTGCACTCAACATAGATGTTAACCTTAAAAGGTTTCTGCAAGTTCCATTCAATTTTATGTGCCCTTTGTATCATGCAACAGCAAAATCTGCTACTCGACACCAAAAGGTTATCCATGCGTAAAAAACAAGTCACCTAAATAATGATCTACGAATAACGGTGAGACGAGTTAATAAACTACTTTGCGTCATTCGATATACAGAAGATGGTAAAGATGGGGAATGGTTGAATGAAACCGATGTGGACACAGGAAGACTTACAGAAAAAGCCCCTGGAGATATGGTTTCAACTATATTGATTCATAATATGGAAGAGTGGATGGAGCAAAACTGATCTTCTGAATAACATAATTACGTAATATATTATATTTTATTTACTTTTTTAAAATTAATTTTTTTTTTTTATACTAAATAATAACTCTGCTCAAAACAATGTGCCTTTTTTTTTTTATTAAATAGAGGGGGGTCGTCGAACATTTTCTGACGTAATAAAGTAGTGGACGGTGGGACGTTTGGTGACAAGGGGGGAGGGGATCTAAAAAAGTTAAGAATGTGCTGACGTAATACTTGAACGCCCCCATATACATACTCATATTATACATATATTATGTTTTGTATGTACCAATAAAATAAACAGCTGTTGCATGAAATAAATAAATGTATATACTGTACAGCTGATTAATACGACACACCGCACATCATCATTACCCATATGTTTCATTAAATTAAATTAGCTATCACAGAGGGCGCAATTTGGAGTAGAGATAACTGGCCCTCAATGGCAAGGTTATAAAAGACCTGCGCTCACTAACGCGAACGTTCTTTTCTTGCTTACTGAAGGTACACTAACCTGCTTGTACACACGGTTGCTGACGGTACCACAGATTGTGTGTGCATGTAAGGTATTTATACGGCTTTCAGGAAGTAATGAACGGGTAATTTTTGGGCAAATCTCACTCATGTCATAATCAACTCTACAGTTCGCGTTATAACAGACCGTTGAACTCATTTCTTTCTTTATCTTATATTTCCCTTCATTAATCGGTGTGTCGCCATTACTACACTGCATATATTATAATTTATATTGTTATATCCTCCATACCTATAAATCTACTTTCCTACCATTTATCTAGTTAACTAAACTTATTAAACTTAAATATTCCATTTTGATCTGAAGCGTGTTTGACTCGAGGAAAGGTTGCCTTGAAGGTTTTACCTTATCCTTGGTTGCATGTTTCAGTTTAACTAAAACCATTCAAGCTTATAAAGGGATATGCTCGTAATATCATAACTTACTTTATTATATTATTCTATATCTACTTTCTCATAATTCATTAAATTAACTTATTTTATTCTGTTGCGTGTTTGACTCGATGAAAGGCTGCTTTAAAGGTTTTAACTTTTAACTCCTTGGTTGCATGTTTCAGTTTATATAATATCGCATAAAATTATAAGAATACGAGCGCACATGTATGAGGTAATATATGCACGTAAAATAGTGATAACTTGCTAACTTTACGACCAGTCAGAGTCTAAATTACATTAATTTAAATGTGTTTTTGCAAAAATGTCGAGTGATTTTTATCCGCACAAGGATAATATATTTAATTATAATAAAATTGTTGTAATAAAAACACGTAAGTACATAATATAATAAGGGTCAGAATTCACTACAATACATTTCGAATACGAATATACTTACCGTTACACGCGTCTTTTTTTAACATAACTATATATACGTCTCACAAAATACATTTCATTCACAAATAAAATATTATACAAATAAACAAAACTTATAAAAACGCACGTTCGTTATTACAACTCGTAAATCGTTTTACGTACATAAATTATATTTTATTTGTCTTGGTATCGGTTTGACTCGAGGAAAGGCTGCCGTAAAGGTTTTATCCTCATCCTTGGTCGGGGATCTATCATTTCAGATATATTTATAAAAAATTCGATCACTATGTTATAATTGGAAATATTATTTTATACTCATATTGTCTATAGTATATTTACGTGAATATTTTCGTATTCCATTGTAGGTACCTACTTAATTTCTTACGTAAATATATTTATACCTTTCGCCGAGTACGTGTATAGGAACCGCATGTATAACGCGTAATTCTACGAGACTTTAAATACACATTATTTTTAAACTACAACCATATTTTAATAATAACCTCCCTTACGACTTTTCCCCTATTTTCGTTACATCACGTATTGGCACCCAAAGCGGAGCTCCTATGCCCTCCCTCCCTAATTTTTGTTCTATTACAGTATAATATAAGTTGTGCATGGACAGTGAACATCCATTCATTTGTACAGTGGGAACACGTGCGCTCGTTGATGACCGTGTAATGCTTAATATTGTACCACAATAATTGTGGGATAAACACGAACACGAATACGGATGAATTTACGTTCAAAAGTCAGCGCAGCTATTTTTAAAAGGTTTTAATGTTTTATGAAGAAAATTTGAAGAAAAATTAAAATCTAACAATGACAAAGGACCATATCGTCAAGTAATTCTCCGTGGGGAATGCGTGTTCCTTCCCCGACACCCCTTCACTCAATGGTCGAGCACGACGATTATAATAAGTTAAATCTATTAATAATTAATTATAATTCAATTCAGAGCGGCTCATTTTAGATTCTGAGTCAAGCAAGGCGTGTATTAGTTTTTTAATTTATTTTTATTTTTGTGTCTGAATAATGCAATGATGTGTATAATATATACACTTTTTTGTGAAAAGAACTTTCTGATGGCAAATTTGTTCTATAGACTATATTTCATCAATGATAGTTGATAGATACCTCCTACGGAAAATACTTTTTACTACCCAGTAATTTTTTAAAATGTACAAAGGAAAACTATATTTTATAACAGTCAATTATATATAAGTGTGAGAATAACTAATAAATAAGTGACCATGTTTATTGATTTTTTTTATGTTTATATATATATATATACACTTATTTGGGTAAAAGCAGTCGCATGGGTTTTTGGGTAAGGAATTTTCTGATAGCAAGTTCATTCTAGTTCATATAATATGACTTTAATGAAGTCATTATTCGACTACCCTGGTAGTTTTGTTAAGTATAAGGAAAAACTATCAACAATAGTATCTAATGTAAAAACATGGTTTGGTTATAAATTCGAGATTTGTTATTTCTTTATAATTCCGAAAATATTGATTCAAAATAATGACACTTATACATGCATTTTAACGGCATTAAAACACGTTCTCGCTTTCTAAGTTAAACTTATCGCCTAGTTATTATAGATTCAAAATTTAAACAAAATATTATAAATGAGAATATTTACTATGGATAAATATAGTGTTTTTTTTTTTTAAAATAATTAAAATTTTTTTTTATTTAAGCATTTTGAAATTTGAAGTTTTTCAATTACAAATTTTGGATGTTTAAATATACTTTTTGAACAAAAACTTTATACTCAGTTTTAATTTAAGTTTTCATATATTATTTAGTGTAATTATTTATAAATATATATGCTTTTACACTAAATACGTAATTTAGTAATATACATAGTATTTTTCTATATTGACGGTAATAACTAATAAGATATCACTAGTAATGTTTAAAATTTTTTTTTTAATTTTGAGCTATTTATAATATAGGCTATACAGATTTCGAGGTTTTAAGTCCTAAACAATTTTATTTTAGGTATTTTAGGTAAATGTAGATAAGACCTGAAAATTTAATACATAGTTAAACATATATAATACTCTCATTAGGTATAATACAATTTCTTTATACCTATTTAAGGATATTTTGATTATTTGGATATACTTATTACTTCCCCAAAAAATGTAGTTATCTTAAAACTATTACATGGACTTTATTAATTTTTTAAAATATTTTGTAAATTAGACTCTGAGAGTGAGGATATTGTTTTTATGATGTTCATGATATGTATTAATTTATTGTTTTTGGAAATAGAATTGCTACCAGCAGACACTTTAAAAATTATTATTTTCTTTTTTTGGAGGGGGGGGGGGGTTAGCCAAAAAATAAAACTATGTGTGTAGTGTAGTATGTATGGAAATTGAATTTTTAAAAAAATATATTAAATTTACAGTTAATATTTTTATATTCTTTAAAGTATTTCATTTTGATTTCATAATTTCTTTATTTAATTGTAATTTCCAAAATAATATTTTAACACTATATTAATATCAAAAATTAAAAAAAAAAATTAAACCAATTTTGGGGTCTATTTTCACTAAATATCATGCAAAAATACAAATATTATTTGATTGTAATAAAATATGAAATGTATGACTTATAACTTATAAGTATGCGGGATCGAAAAAGATTTATTTTCAAATGGGAATAAAAATAATATTGGTATTTTTATTTTTATTTTCATTGTGCTTATATACATACAGGTATTTTGGCTCATACAGTTGTTGAGCCGAAGATTAATTAAAACAATTCGACAAACTGCCTGTTACATACCCAAACTGTTTCTGGTAGTAAAACACTCGAACCAAATGATACGGCATGACAAATTATTTTACAGCTAAATTCTACATTTGTACAGTATTTATAAAGGACAACATTTAGGGGGACAACTTTTTGTTTATTTAATATTAATTATAAAAAGCAGGTCAGTAGAGGTGGTAGTACTTTGCACATCGGCTAGGATACTGGTAATGTGTATATTGAATTTAAAAGCAATGATAATCATAGCATTTGATAAAAAAGATTCTGAGCGAAATTCGGTATTATTAAAAAAATAAAATACGTAACCATGACAACCTTAACTAGACTACATTTACCATAAAAAAGTGACAGTGATTTAAAAATGTAAAAAAAAAAAAACGTTTTTTATATGATAAAATAAATAAAATAGAAACGACTGAAAAGAGTAAACGTTTACCTACCATATTGATGAGAATACTTAATGTCTGCTCTACTTTCAATCGTTTCACGTAATTTGATCATGTGCGTCTCGACTCGCGTACTCGTATACTAATCGTGTAATACACTGCCCGATTTAGTATTTGCATTATTATTTCAATAAATTAGCTTCAACTATTATATTTTCACCATAATAAATTATTATCATTTATATGGGCTTTAAGATTATATAATTTATCCTTTAATATAAAAAAAGAGTTTAGCAAACTAATACAGAAATACAGATATGATACGAAAATTTTAATGAACAAATAACTCATATTTGTTTCAAGGTGCTTCCAGTTAGGCAAAATAAAATTAGCCAAAAGCCAAAATGGCTTATAATATTTTGAGAGCTAAAATGATCTGATTCTAAATCTGTAAAAATCCAAAGATTTTTTAGTATTTCCTTTTTAGATTAACTAATTCGATTTTCGAAATATTAATTTTTTCCATAATTATGATTAGTCAAATATGTTCAACACAAATATATTTTGATTATTCAGACTCTGGAGTAAATTCATATTTAACTTCATAAACTTCCCAAACAATACCATACGGTAATTTTTCATGCCTATAATATTCATTAGAGAATGACCGACTGGAACCTTCTTAAGTTAAATAACTGAATTTTTCAAGGCTATATTATAGTCTGTAGTTATAAGTTAATAGTAGTAAACAAAAAATAATTTAATGTTATTCAGCTTAATGTTAAGATCGAAATAATTATTAACTTTACTCGGTTTAAAAAATTTAATTTAGTTTTAAAATGTATTAGTATTATATTGTAATGATTACATTAGGTATATAAATATTACATACATTATAAAAAGTTCATTTAATATCGTATTACTTATTATTCTTGAAAATTGTTTAGTTAAATTCCATCATTTCCTGTATTGATTTTCAATCATTCCAGTTTTATACAAAAAATAATATTTTAAGTTTTCTGTCAGGTCAAAGATCCTTAAAAAATTAAATAATGGTTTCGGTTCGGGTTCAAGTTGAAATGGCATTTTTAATAGGATCTAAATTGTTTAAAATATTTCGGGATTATAAATTGTAATTTGTGATTTCTCGAGTATTTGTTTTACAGTCGAATGAACTTTGACTGAAGTATTTCAATAATATAAAAAACTTTGAAAGAATTTGAAATAAATGTAAACGAACAAAAAAAAAAAATTTAAAAAGTTGTCTTGTTTGTTTCAAATACTTTATTTCATATATTTGTCAAGTCTAGCAGAAGAAGAGTATAACCTAATTGCAGTAGTTTGCGAAAATGTAAAATGTAAGAACCTTAAACGTTTTTAAAGCGAATTTCACATCATATACACACATCTGTGCAGCACTCAATTTTTATTAAATAAAAAAATTATTTTAAAGTATACTTTCAATAACGAAAATGTTTTGCCGTTTTAAAATATTCCTTTTTCTAAGATGAGGTATTACTCCCGTTCGAATTGTATGTTGATAAATAATATTATAACTGTAAAAGTGAATAGTTCGACAGATTTACTCGGCAACATGTGTTATTTCTGCATAATGATCTTTTAACTTATCAAATATATATTTTATTTAAAAGCATAAATATGTTTTTTTTTTACATAGCTCATTTAAAGAGATTGCTGATTTGTGTAAACTATTTTAAATTTCAATAAGGTTGACGATATATTATAAAGGTAATTTTCCATATTTTTCAAAGGTTATTCAGTAAAAGTCTAAAATTCTATAATAAAAATAATAATAATCTAATAATAAAAAATCTAAAATTATCATCTTATGAAATACTAAAAATTGGTTAGGTATATTAAAATTATATATATATATATATATATATAATTATAATTAAATTTTTTTATACATATATTCATAATTTTTAAATTAGGTTATATCATAGTATGATACTTAAGCGGTAAAACATTTTTATAAATTATTTTTTTTTAAATAAAAAACAATATAAAATAATTATTTAATAAAAGTTGAATTTTCAATTGTTTTATTTAAAAATGTAATGTTAAATATCAACAAAATATATAAAAAGAAGTTTTTTGTAACTTAATTTATTGATTGTATTGAAAATTTTAACATTGATTTATTAGGCATAAAATTTTAGTTTTGTACACGATGGGTTTGTTTGAAATATTAAAATTGATTTTGGTTTGGACAAAAATATTATTTTTATTTAATAAATTAGTTTGAAAAAGCACATTTCATACAAAACCCATATTATTTAAAATTATTAATTAATAAAAGTGGTTAGTTAAAAAAAATTATTTCTCATAATTTCGTAAAATTCAAGTTTTATGATAATAATTAATAATTATATTTATATGTTAACATAATAAAAATATTTTGACCATTTATAAGCTAAATATAATTTATCATATTGCCGAGAATTCCGAATGTATGTTGGAAAATGGAAATCTAAATTTTATATAATTTTTCTACGAAAATACAGATTTATTGTCACTAATATTTTAACTGTATGTAATATTATAATATTAATGTTTATAAGTTTTGGGAAATTAGTAATTATCAATATTAGGTATACTTAACCACACAAGAATATAAAAAAAAAAAATATATTTTTTTTTATATGTTAAATCTATGTAAACTTAGTTATGATTTGGATATATTTTAATTTTATTTATTTTATTCATCACTCCACAATATCATTTTTCGAATTCCATAATTTGTTCAGGTATTTGAAGTTAGTGTTATATTATTATATCATTAGGGAAACTTATCAAAACGTATATGCAATAATAATTCACGTATCGATTGACGAGTGGTTAGACATTTGTTGGAATTTATTACAGTCTCATTTTTCATTTTTTAAACTTTCAACTTTGTTATATAAAATTCACACCCAGAAATACAATTTTATGAAATTCTGTCAAATTCTATTACCATTATATATATTATTTTTATCGTTAACCTAAGTGTTAGGGCAAACAATTTTAAATGAAAAACTCATATTAGCATTTCTCATTTTATACAACTTAAAAATATCTTACAAATATAAAATGAAAAATAAATTATAGATAACAATATTAACTAGTGCCCTACTTAGCCTTTTTACGATATTTTAATTTTGTTATGGTTTATATATTTATTTAAAAAATAAAAAGTTAGTTTTTTAATATCTCATAAATCGTGTTTAAATGTACATTGTACATATTAAAAGTGGTTCGGTAGGACGCTGGATAATGTTGTTCTTTATCATTTATTTTTTATTTCATCTTTCTATGATGTTTTAAGTTGTTATAAATGAGAAATGTAAAAGTAATATTTTCAATAAAATTTTATAAATTCATAAAAAAACAATCACAATAAAAAATAATGTAGTAATAGGATCAATTATTCATTAGTATTTGATATATACATTCATTAGATATATACATATCAATTAGTCATTCTTAAAATAACCATTTTAAAGCATTTTTTAATCGTTAGATTTTCATTATACACAACCCTTTAAAAATGATCGCGCTGAGATATCCTCTTAAACACTATGATATATTATTTTAGTTCTAACCTAATCAATTAGTATTAAAATCCAATAATAAAATAATAAAATAATTGCATAATCAAAATTAGACAGCTAAAAATGAGGATACTAAAAATTAAAACAAAACCCAATAAGTGGAAATACTGTAGGTATTTAGTGCTCGAATTGGAGAAATAGAAGAAGAAATACATTCGGGTTTTTAATAAATGACTGTTCCCTCAAACTATGCAACTCGTATACTGTAAAATATAATTAGTAAGTGTGCTCTTAAAATATTATGAAAAAGTAGAGGAGCTCCGTCTACTTGCACACCTCCTCCAATTCGAGCTCTGGGTAAAGCTATATAAGTACATTTTATAACCTGTGAACTTTGTGTTATTAAGTTTAACATAAAGTGCTAACAATTTTAATGGTTTTTTTTTTATCAGGATTTAATTAAAAGTCGTAATGCTTGGTGTGAATTTGGAATTAATAATTTCAGTTTAATAAATTAAAAGAGACGGGTTCCATCAATGTACAATAAGTCCGTAAAAGTATTGTTGGATGATTTTTGTAATGTATTAAATAATGTGTAAGTATGTATATATGCATCGTTGAGTGTGAACTCTTGTGAACTACACGATTGAATGTTAAGAGGACCCTATACCAACCATTTTTAAGGGGTTCTGTGTAAGTAATTTTTTAGAAGTATTTTAATAATAAAAATTTCACAATTAAAAAATATTAAAATACATTTTAAAAGTAATCTAAAAATAGTTTCATATCTGTACCACATTTTATTGTTGTGTAATCACGACATTTATTTAAAAACTACTTGTGGCTTTCTGATCTCAGATTGATAAAAAATCATCATAAAAGAGAAATAATTACGTTAAATAAAAGATAACTTAAACTATGACGGAGCATAGAATTTTTGTTGGCTAAGTATGTATAAACATCTAAAATTTGTGATTAAAAAATGTCTAGTTTCCAAATTTTCAATTGTAAAAAAAATAGTGTCGGTTCGTAGGCTTTGAAAGTGGGAGGGCGATTATAAACTATTCGTTTTTGAAAAGCATAGAATACAATAATAATTATGTACCTACCAATTTAAAAGGTAGATTTAAATATTTAAATCAAAATATAAAAAAATCAATATAGGTATAAATACGTTTTACAAGAACCGAAAATTACAAAATAATAAAACTTATACGTTTTATACTCAAAAATTTAAACGTGTATCTTTCATTTCACTAAACAGGTCTTCCGAGTTGTTTTATTTCAATTTTTTGTGAATATGATACTGAATTTTTATCTACTATATTAAAATAATATAATATACACCAATAATAAATTAATAAATTAAATAAATAATAAAGAAATATAGAAATTATAGAAATGTGCACGCGTCACGTAAAATACACATTATTCCGTATTGTTCCGTAGTCCACACGCATGTCGGGCGACGATTCATATCGCTCCGGCGGCCGCATTATTACCGATTTCCCCCTCCTATGTTTTTGTCGTTTGTTTGTATAGTTATGACGGGCGATTGTCAACGTCGCCCCAGCGCTGAACGCTGTTCGTTACTCTATTTTAACCGCGCTGTTACCTACATACATTTTTAAACTCTGATTAGGTATTTTATAGTGTTTTCATAACAATGAAAAACAGTTTTTACTTGCAATAAGAATATTTTGAAAATGCATTGTACAATGTAAATATAAATAATTATTAATATTTAAATCAATACCTAACTTGTTCATAAGTAATTTGCTATAATTTTAGAGGGGGGGGGGTGACATCGCCCCGTCGCCCCTACACACGAGCTGAAAAAAAACTTTGAAAAAAGTTCTAAAAAAAATCTATGTACGTCCAAGTGAATATTCTTATCTATCATAATTTGTTTAAATTTTCAATCTAGCTATAGAAGAGAAGTCTGAACTTATAGTTAGCGACAGTGGCGGTTCTTGATAAACGTTGAGGGGGGGGGGGCGGCAAAAAGTGTTTTTTCCTTTATATTTCATACATACACTTTACTTTTAGGTTTCTGAATATAAGTTTAGACACATTATATCCCTGTTATTTTTTGGCTATTATATTTTAATAATAACTTATACACAATATAAATATAATAAAGTAAGCAGTATATTAAAGTTAAAAATTATATTTTATTCAAAAGAAATTAGTAGGTACTTAGTAACCATGCATACATAAATTAAGCATAATAATGTACATGGAGTTAGTAGGTATATTATTAGATAAATAAGTCAAAACACATATATAATTAGTATTATTTAATCATACATTTAAGTAAAATATTTTCTCCCATAAATTCACCTAAAAATACATATATTATTATTAATTATATATAACTGCTAACTATTATAAACAATCATCAATTATCAAAAACAATACACAGGTTTTACAAAACAATCCATTTTCTGAAATTGAATATTCTAACCATGGATACTTCTCAAAATGATTTTTACTTAAATAACGTTTTTCTACTTTACCTTTTTTATTATGGGTTGAAAATGGAAATATAAAGTTTGACAAAGGTACATTACTTCTCTTAATAATTAATGATTTAGTATAATTAGTATAATCATCAGCGGTCTTATTTACAAAATATGCTATGGCCATACTATTTGGTGAATTTTCATCAGCTTTTGTAGGCTCTTCTTTGTTTATTAGCTGTGGTTGATCCAAAGATTGTTGCTGAATTTCAATCGTAACATTATCACATTTTTTAACATCACTATTGTTGAATTCGTGTTCCTGTTTACATTTTTTTGATGCATTTGTTGTAAAATAAGATGTTGTTTTATTTGATAATGACATTTTCGTAAAACTAATAATAATTAACGTACAAAAAAACGCACAAACAAAACACAAATATTAACCGTCAATCATAAAATATACTAAAATAGAAATCACATGAACACACACAAAACAACACGTGACAAAATAAAATGTTATAAATTTTATCATTTTTATTTTCTTATCCACGGATATCAAAAATCAGTGCAGACTATAGAGATGAATAAAAACTATTTATACCTAGGTACCTCAATACCAGCATTGTTCTGTGATACGAGTGGTTTAGACAAAACATTGAAATCATAATTGTTTATTTTGAATAATTTATTATAGACTATAGTCATATATATTAAAATAATGCAAGTGTCCAACCAACCGGTACGTTAATTTTTGCATAAATTTGGAGATATTATTTGCCAATAATGCTGCTAAAACTTCATTTACTCGATTTCGTTCAGTGTTTGCGACTAGCGGTAGAGTCGAAATCGCCGTTTCATTTGTTTCGTTCCTGTTATCGTTTATATTATTATTATTATTATTATTGTGTTACCCGGGCGGATGTACGTATATAATCCATTGTTTTATCACGTAACGCGTACCTATAACAACAATTATTTATTGAAGTTCATAATATCGTTACATCGAACGAAAACTCGCATACATCTGTGCACTTGTGTTGTCTGTAGGCACACAGTAAAATTATATCGAATGTTGCCTAAACTCGATATAGGTATTTTATTATGTACTCGTACTTTCTATGCATACAGTTGTAATTTCCGCAATTGAAAGATTATCAGAGGTAATTCAAACACATACACCTATTATTATTTGATTATTAGCTTGTTCTTGTTTAAAGTCGATATACGTTTGTGCGAACCGCGGGACAGTCGGCCGGCGAACGTTTAAAACGATTATATAAGCACTAATTTTACTTTACGGGTAATGTATGTACCTTCTATAATGGTAATTTCTCATCGAAAACAATGGCGATGTGAAAAATTCTATCGGATTTTTTCGGGTATTTTTTTTTTTTTTTTTTTTTTTCTGAACAAATCCAAACGTCTGTACAGTCTTGATGAATGTACGATGTTTTTTACATTATGCGGTCATTGTATTAGATATACTCGCGTGAAGATTTTCCACTGTTTTCATTACGGGTAGGTACATGTTACTCGTATTACCCGTCCGAAATAACACGGCAATAAAATGATGATTATACATAACATAATACCGGGTGATTTTAATTTCACTGCAGTAAAAAACGCTCTACGACGTTTCAGTAAAATTTTGTGTTTGTAATATATTAGGTATTATTGAAAAAAAAATTGAAGTATTCGCTGGGCTGGACATATAAATGCGATAATTAATACGATTAAAGCAAAGTTAATGAGTCGAGTTGGTTTGATATTTGTAACATAACGGACTATACACACTTTGAATGTTACGTTTAACTCAATTTTAATTGAACTTATTTTCCTTGACATTAACATCAACTTAACTTATAATTTTTCTATTTTTCCAATTCAGTTCATTTCGATAATTAATTGATTAAAATCTTAGAAATTCACATTTATTGTATGAACAAATTATCGGTAGATAATTTTTTCTAGTATTTTCTCCTTAGTTTTAATTCGCGTAAGAAAATACTATAAAAGTATTTTCTTCAAGAAAGTGTAATTGTAATATATAGAAAGGTTTTAATGCTCAATTCACTATGCTGAGAGATGAAAGTGGCTACCTAATTACGGATGAAGCGAATATTGTAAACAAGTTTCGGACTCACTTTAAGGATCTCCTAAATATGAATCAAGACAATGACATTATAGAGGAAGATTACCCGCCTTGCCATATAGTACAACCAGAGATCACTGAACCGGACGAGGAAGAGATAAATCAAATTATTAAAATGCTAAAGAATAACAAGGCTCCTGGTGAAGAAAATATAAATGTTGAGCTAATTAAAATGTCGACTCCAAAAATGTTATCGGAAATTTGCATATTAATTAAGGAAATCTGGAAAACTAGACAAATCCCTCAGGATTGGAGAACGACAATAATTTTCCCAACCTATAGAAAAGGAGAACCAATGGATACGAAAAACTACAGGGGATAGCACTACTAAACACATACTATAAAATGTTGTCTACTGCAATATTACACAGACTGGAAAATTAATCCAAAGACATAATAGGAAAATACCAAATTGGATTCACAAAAAGAAAATCTACCACTGACTACATCTTTACAATAAGACAAATATTAGAAAAAATATTATGAATTGGGAAAAGAAATACACATATGTTTTGTTGACTTTAGCCAAGCGTATGACAGTATCAACAGAGACAATCTATGGAGAACCTTAGAAGAATTTGAAATATCAACAAAATTAGGCCAATTAATAAAATAATGTAATACCAACACTGCTTGTAAAGTTAAATTCCGTAATCAATTATCAGAAAGTTTTGAAGTGAACACGGGCCTGAGACAAGGTGATGTGCTGTCGCCATTACTTTTCAATTTAGCCCTTGAAAAAGTGGTAAGGAAAATGCCAGCACGCTAAGAGACGGAAGTCTTAGGGGAAATCACTGTACTTGCATATGCGGACGATATTCTGGTGATGGATAATACACGCGCTAAGGTAATCGCAAAAACTGTTGATCTACTTAAAGCTGCCAAACCAATGGGCCTTAAAGTTAACCAAGATAAAACAAAGTATATGGTCGTCAGTAGAGGGAATGGAAATATAGCCAATTGTCGGGGGCTACACCTTCCAAGCGGTAAACGATTTTAAATACTATATAAATAAATCCAACAATATGCATAGTGAAATAATATTGAGATTCTCAACAGCCAACAAAGGATATTTTGCATTAGTAAAATTATTTAAATCTAAACTCCTATCTAAAAGTTCAAAGATTAACCTATACTTGAGTTCTCTACGTCCAGTCCTAGTATATGGTTGCAAAATGTGGTTGGTGACAAAAGGAGACGAAGAAAAATTGTTAATTTTCGAAAGGAAAGTACTCCGTCAAATTTATGGTTCTATTTCTGAAAATGGAGAATACCGAATAAGAACAAATGAGGAGATCTACTAACTATTTTAAAAACCAAATATAAAAACATTTATCAGAAGCAAACGACTTGAATGGGCAAGACACTTATGGAGAGATAATGGTATCTGTAAACAAGTTCTGATAGGTGAAATCAACGGCAGAAAACACGGAGGCCACCCTAGGCAAAGATGTATGGACACATTAAAAACAGATCTGACAAAGATTGCACCAGGAACGGAGCTAGAAGAGTGTGAAAATACGGAGAGGTGACGGGAAATAGTGGAAGCAGCGAAGGCCCTGAATGGGGTGTAAAAGCTATTTAAAAAAATAACAATTACAATTTTGGAATAAATCTAGTATAGGTTAAAGTTATAGTTTTTAATTTTTGGATTATGAGCAGAGAAGCAAGTGATTTTATATTATATATATATATATTTTTTTTTTTTGTATTAGTGACTTTTCGACCAGAAGGAGTAAAGTAGGAGTTTTGGAACAAAGAGCTTTTTCGATACAAAATTAATTTTAATTGGTAGATACTACGAAAAGGTAATTTTTCGATTTTGCCTGTACCTATTTTCCTTAAGCGTAAAGAAATTAATTTTTTATTTCGGAAATATTTGATAAATATAAGGAAAATAACTAAATAAAAAATTTTTTTTTTTAATAACCAGACTATTATACCGAACTATAACTATAGTATCATTATTTGATTTATCTATGCGATAAAATTAAAAATAATACAATTTTCTGTTCGAAGACTTCTATCATCTAAACAATTATACCTGTACAATTAAATTTTTATTATATCTGTAAAATTGTTTTCAAAGTTTTTTGAATTGAATCTGATGTACCTAACTACTTAAACAATGATGCAATTATAATTTATTGTTCAGGTTTAGCTTAAAATTTAGGTACCTAAAAGCTTTTGTAGTTCATGAATTCACTGTTTATAATTGCTTTCAAATTCGATGCATCTACTAAGATTAATCATCATTGGCCAGCAAGCATAAATAATAGTCTATAGACATAATATATTGGTATAAGGAACGATATTTATATAGTATAGTTAGTCATAATATATATATATATATTGATATGGTATATAGACTTATTATATATAAAGAGATATAGGTTGGAGGGATTTTCTACTTTTTGTAGTTAATATATTCATTATAGATGGAAAAAAATATATTTCACAATTGAAATATTTCAAACTTTAAAAGTTCATAGATATAATATAAATATAAATCTGAAACTTTATAGAAATTAACAAATTATACAAATTAATGAAATTTACAAAAAATAAAAATAACTTCATTTGCTGATACATATTTTGTTAACTCGACTAATATATTCAAAATTTTAATTAAATTTAACTCTAAATTTAGTTCACAATTTTGAATTAACCTAACATAATGTTATTTTACATTTTTTCAAAATTTTTCTTCAATTTTGGGATATTTATACAAATTTTAAATGTTGAGATATTTAAGTTATAAAATTGTTAGTTTTAGTGTTGAAGACTTGAAAAATTAATTAAATGTTGAAAACTCAGTAATTCTAACTATATTCTAAATATTTCGAAAATTGATAGCCATGGTTTTCTTTAATAGCACCATTTAAAGTTTTTTGGACAACATACTTTATTTTTTCGGATTTCGGCATGAAATGTATTCGAAGATACCATAGGTAAGTTTTCGATAGATTTTTTTCAGACACTTGAAAATGTTTTTGAGAAAATGGTTTCTTTAAAATACTAAATATATTAAAATTGTTACTGGAAAACAGGTATAGGTTCTTGAACCGTTTAGACCGTTTCATTAGAAATTTTGGGAAGTACAGACTAAAAAAAATAATGTTAAACTAATATATTCCTTGCTTCGTTAAGAAGACACTACCGCCTATTTATATAGGAAATTTTATGGAATTTTAAGAAAAAATAAAATGTAATAATTTCAAAATATTTTAATATATTTGAAAAGTAGTTTAAAAACATTCCTGTGTAGTTTCACCTTTTATTGTTGTGTAATGGTAGTATTTGCTAAAAAAAAAAAAACATGTGATACTTACCTTCGTAGTTTGTACTTCAAGTTTTATGGCTTTCAGAATGATCATAAATCATTAATATTGGCACTAAATAAAAAAAGAGTTTTTCTAACTTTTGACAGTGGTTTTCTTTGTAAGTATTTTAAATCTGTAATGGTTGATCCTTAATAATGACAAAATTTTACCGTTTCAAAATGCTTATGAAAAATATAATTTCAACATTAAACAAAAATGGCTCTGTCAAAATGTAGTAAATGTTGTCAGTTTTTATCGATATAAAAATTATTTATCTGCAATTATTCTAGCCGATAGTAGTATATACTTGAAGTACAAAACTACGTTTTTACGGACTATTTTTCGCGGTTGGACGTCCTCTTAAGAATGTAAGAAGTAGGTTGGAGGCATTCATAAACATAAAAATGTATTATTGACCGAGAAAACGATGATTTTTTATTGAAAAAATCATCGTGTACGCGTTCGTATACAGGGTGTACGTTTGCATACGTTTAATAGCTATATCGAAAGACGGATGTAAAATGGATTATTATTTACCTATACAGGATTATGGTCGATCGAGCCGTTCCCCGAAACACGAAATCCCCCCCCCCCATTTCCCACGAGCGTCGGACCATAAATTATTATTGTCATTGATTTTACGAGTCAAGAGTGATTACGATAACGTGTTTATAAAGTAATAGTGTTTACTATAATTTAGTGTTTACCATACATAATATTATACAGGTGAGGAGTTTAAAAACCATTAAAATGTACCTATTTATAATAATGTAAAAAAAAAAATGTGGTTTTTTTTTTTTCAACGTACCTACGTCATCTGGTTTATTATATTATATATGGGTATTATCTAACATCGTGGACTCGATAACATAATACTATATACGAGTGCCTATAGGTATAATATACTCTCATTCTCGTCACATATAGAGTTGCCCATAATAATTAGACGCTGAGATATTACGTTCATTTCTACCGTTTTCGTATACGATCTCGTTCACAAGTCTACGATATAATATATATATATATAAGAGTTTTGCTTATGTATTACGAGAGGTTCGAGTTCTACATAACTTATTTCCGGGCGGAGTGTGCAAGTAAATTTATTTATATATATATTGTATTTGGCTAAGAGCGTTATAATGTACACTGTACGAGATAAGGTGTTACGTTCCCAACTGCAGTCGTACACAGATCGTGATGAATTATTATGACGTATAAAGCGTATAAACTCGTATAGAATATCATTACATATTATTATACCTACTGAGATATATAATATGTAGATGGGATGTCGATGACCTGAATGTTGATTTTAATTTCGGTGAACTCCAACAAATTAAACGTTAAAATGCAGTGACGGCTGGTGGGCTTTGAAAGTGAGAGGGCGATTATATTACTATTCGTTTTTGAAAAGCATAGAGTACAATAATAATTATGTAGGTACCAATTTAAAAGGTGTTTTTTATTAAACCGAAATATGAAAAAAATAATATATAAATACGTTTCACAAAACCCGAAAATTACAAAATAATCAAAATTTAAGCGTTTATATTTCATTTCACTATAAACGGTTGTTTTATTTCAATTTTCTGTGAATACGATACTGAATTTTTATCTACTATATTATAATAATATAATATACACCAATAATAAAAGGATAAATTATAATAAATAATAAAAAAATATAGAAATTATTATAGAAATGTACACGCGTCACGAACACCATGAACACAGTAAATACACATTATTCCGTATTGTTCCGTAGTCCACACGCATGTCGGGCGACAATATTCGTATCGCTCCGGCGGCCGCATTATTACCGAATTCACCCTCCTATTTTTTTGTGTTTTGATCGTACAGTTATGCCGGGCGATTGTCAAAAAGGAAAAAAACATTAGATAACTGAACTAGATTCAAAAGTTAAAACCGAGTTAAATATTTCGATTTGTAAAAAATCGTATACCTACAATAGGTATATAAATTGTATGTACCTATCAATATATATTGGTAGGTACACAAACCGTTTGATGTTTAGTAATGAAAAAGCCAGGGCTGCGGTTCGTACGTCGGATAGGATCATATTATAATCGGAGAAAATTGATATCCATGGACATGATAACGTATATATTGTGATTATTTTACATTTTAAAGTAACGGTAAACCATTGTATTTAAGAAATGCGATTCTGAGCGGTGCAATATTTTAGGAGGGGGGGGGGAAATAAAAAAAAACTTTTTAAAGAACAATCTACAGAATTAATTTGCTATCAAAAAAGCTCCTATCAAAATATATTTCAAATATAATATAATCACTGTCTAACCCGGCTTTGCCCGTGATTTTAATTTGGATTTGCCTTTAAATCCTTTAAAATCTCAGAGTTATTTACACCGCTTAAATATGTATACACCGTTTAAGTATATTTACCTACATATCGTATAAGTATACCGATATATACAAATATTAAGAAACACCGTATAGAAGGTAGTTTTACTTCAAGCTTAAGCTACCTGGAACTAGTGGAAAAATGTAAAAATTTCATGTTCAAAATACTAACTAGAACTAATTTACTATAATCAGTATAATGTTTGGTACCCTAGGTACGAGCACAGTCAACCAGTGCCCACCCTCCATCGACGATATTTCTATGGATTTTTACCCTAATCGTCTCAATATTTATTCATGTGAATCTCAAAATGGTCACAAGATTGTAGGCATTATTATGTCACACAATTGTTACAAAATATAAGTAAAAAACAAGTAATGACTGATGTTAACTTCATACTCCTTTAGAGACCTGAATGGAGGCCTTTTTAAATAACAACAAACACTTTTAACTTAACACGGATATTCAAGTATTTAATTTGACTTATTTTAATAGGCTAATAATAGCCAATTATTAGCATTTACAGCATTTACAAACTCTAAAATTCATACTGGACTCTTTCTGGTTGAAAAGTTGCTCACAGAAAAAATATAAATAAACATCATTGTAAAATAAATATCTTCTTTGATTCACGTAGAATCTAAAAGAGCCGTTCAGATATTTTTGTTCTTGGACGGGATAGTGTATAATTATTATTTTAGATTTGAAAACATTCGAAAAATAATTCTGAGCGAAGTTCGGTATAGTATCACTCTACGGTTAATAATAATTTTTGATTGTTTTCATATATTGCAAAAATTAAAAAGTAGATAATAAATAAAATTAATTTGCTATTAGAAAGTTTTTTTTTACTCTAAAATTCTCGTTCGAGTCTTTCTATCCAAAAAGTGTATTCATACCTACATTATTAAATTTTCATCACATGATTATACCGAAGAGAGATAAGCGGTTTTTGAAAATGTTAACATAGTAGGTATTACAGTAAATATTTTTCAGAGTACATTTTAAGTTTCTGGAAAAAGATCTTTACACCTAGATAATATGTTTTATGCATATTTAAAATAAATCTATTAATTTAAATTTGGTTTTATAGTTTTTAACTTGTCACTTACAACGTATGTTAGCAATTGCATATTTTCTTTCATTGGCTATATGCGCCTTTGTTGTAACTTTAATAGGGTCCACTTTTTTAAATAATTTTTGAAATATTTGTGTTTTATCTCTTAATTATTGTTCTTTATATTTAATTTGCTTATCGGTAGTCTATATAATATACCTACTATGTAGTATCTCGATGAAGTGGATGAAGTATACAAATGTGATTTGACGAAAAGACAAAGAAAGTGAGTAATGTTATTTGTAACGGCATTATAACTCATCAGTCATTACTTTTGAAGGAATTAAGTAATGTAACTTAATAAAAATAATTTTTAATTAATGTGAAACTAATTAAATATTTTTATTTAATGTAACCTGTAACGTAATTTACCCAATTACGATTTAAAATTAGTAATTTATCCAATATTGTTCGTTACTATATTTAACGATTTTAACTTTGATGTGGTTTTTAATATTTTGGTGGTATTTATAATAATAAAATAATATTAAATGATACCCAATACAATTATTATTTATAATAAGGGCGTGATTCATAATGGCAAATCTTCTGATGTCTTTAGAAAATATAAATTTTGGTCTTAGTTGTCATATAATATATTATAATTATATAATATTTAAATAATTGCTGGCGATTTGTAGTAATTTATAACATTATATATTGCCAAAACGAAGGTCCAATTATTTAAGTTACGGATAATTGGTCGATTTTAAATATATATTCACACCTAACCTATAATCATTAATCACACCTAAGTTTGTTCAAAGTAGATAGGTTTTTCAACCGTAGGCATAATTTATGTAATCTATTAATATCTAAGTATTCTTAGTTTACCGAAAAGGATTTTTTGGCGTTATCGTCTATGTGGTACAGAGTAATGGCGCCCATCAATAATATAACTTATAATGATGACAATACGCGTAATAATTTTTACATTATTTCTAATATTATGAATGTATACCAAACATTAAAAGTTAAACACTTTGAACAACTGCAGCATTAGTTAACTTTTTAACGATTTATATTTTATTCATTTGTATGTACTTAATATCGTATATCGTATAAGTAATATAGTTTGTTCGGCTTGACTGAAAGAGATATAACTCAAAAGTATATCTATTATATGCTATACATCGGATGTCACAAAATATATGAACCAATGAGTAACTAAAAGACCGAGAAAGAAATTAGTAGAGAGAAGAGCTAATTTTCAATAATAAAGAGATTATAAGGTTATATCCAAACATAATCCTGGAAAAGGATAGTATGAAATATACAGAAATAGTGGTATAAAGTTTAAAAGGATCACATGGAGTGTTTGGAAAATAAACTAGATAGAGTTGGAAAAATAAATAAATATTTAATTTAATTTATAGTCTACAAGGTATATTCACATTTTAAAATAATGCATAATGATTTGAAAATATAAAGGGTAAAAAAAAAAAATATATCAAGATTGACGATATAATTGTAATTATAAGAGACATTTTAAATTTATTATCAGGGTTAGGCATGCAAATGATATTGCTTTATCTGTTTTTTTGTCAAGTTGAATTAATAGAAAAAAGTAGAAAACGTTTTACGTCAAGAGGAGACGCTATACCCGCATTTTCTGTCCCCGTCTATTTAATTGGCAATATAGCAAAACTATACGAAGCAGAATTGAAACTATGACGTTTTTGAAATTTAGAGCTTAAACATTTATCATCAAATTTAACGAGAAGAATGATTTTGAGTAAACCACATCATGGACTTTTTATAAAATATTGTCGGTAAAAAAAAAGTTAGGGCATTTTTAGTTTTTGATATTTTCAATTAACTTAAACTTTTTTGACAGACTATATTTTACAAAAAGCCCATGAGATTCACTCGAAAATATTCCTCTTTTAATTTTGTAAAAGGTGTTTCAAATATACATCTAACATAAACACCAATGTTTCAATTCTACGTATAATGTGATTTTGCTATATTCTCTGTTATATTGACAGAGATAACATGCTATGTGGGTATATATTTTATAATACTATATTTTTATTTTTATATTAATATTTTACGGGAAGTACTCTGCAGAATGGACGAATCCATTGGAGATGTGAGTAAGCTGTGCGATGACTTTCCTGCCAGAGTGTTTCATTACACTTGTACATACCTATATTAAAAAATAAATTTAGATGTATATTTTGATCCCTTAATCAAACGGGAGGCCTCAATGACTATATACATCAAAAAAAATTGTCTATCCCCAGAACAAATTATTCTTAAGAGGATGCTATACCCGCATTTTCTGTCTCCGTCCATCCAATTGGCAATGTAACAAAATTATACAACGCAAAATTGAAATTATGGCATTTTGGTTAGATTTAGAGCTTAAACACCTATTATCAAATTTAACGATAAGAATAATTTCGAGTGAACCTCGTGAGCTTTTTGTAAAATATTGTCAGAAAAAAAGTTACGGCATTTTTAGTTTTTGATATTTTTAAAGAGCTTTAACTTTTTCGTCAGACGATATAAACGCCGAAATTTCAATTCTGCGTAGTATGATTTTGCTATATTATCTGTTAGATAGACAGAGACAACAAATGCGGGTGTAACATCCTCTTAATTACAACACTATTAAATTGACGGGTTTTGCATAATTAATTTTGCATCTCTTGGGAGGTATTACACCGAAAACACTCTATCGTACCTACACTTCATTTCGTGTATAAATTATCGCGTGTGAAGACGATATTATAATGTATAGGATAATGTATATAATAGTATGTATATACATAATTAATTAATAATATGATATCTAATATTATATTATAATGTGCAATGTCGAACTGAAATAAACGTCCTTGTCACAGTATAATACGATTGAGAACGGTGTCGTTTTCTACCCGTTTTTCGGTATTACCATTGAGCAAGCTCGATATTTTTGAAAAAAAAAAAAAAAAAAAACAAAAACAATGTCAAACTTATTTTGTAAACACATTTATTATTATTATTATTTATTTATTCAAATTTTATATTTTTACAATTTATTTCAACGTTTTCATAATTTATACACAATAAAAACAAGTTCGGAATAGTATTTTCTATAAATGTAATTTTTCCGCGACTTTCAGTAGTTTTCAATATTACGCTTAAGAAAACTACTGGAAAAATTGATAAATGACCTCATTACAGTACCACCTAGACGTTGTTAGCTAAAATAAGCTGAATGTTTATAGGTGTTAT
Source organism: Pemphigus obesinymphae (assembly GCA_025469235.1). Lineage (NCBI taxonomy): Eukaryota > Metazoa > Arthropoda > Insecta > Hemiptera > Aphididae > Pemphigus > Pemphigus obesinymphae. The sequence goes on along the minus strand of JAIPRL010000325.1, from coordinate 106,317 downwards.
AATAATTGTAGTTGTATACTGTACTTATAAATAAGTTATATCATATATATATATTCTATATTAGACCATTATATACAAGATATATCAAGATATATCAATTTATATATTGTTTTATATCTTGCAAATACATTTTTTAAATAATATGAAATATTAAACAAGATATAGTCGTGCTCAATCATATCAATTTCTAAGCTGAGTTAGCTCGTCATTGTACGCGGAGTGGGCTGAAGCACATAAAAGGTAAAAACGATTTTTATATTTTTTTGGATCGGGAGAGGGGTGAGAAAAGGCTGACGATTATTTTCAATAAACTGTTTTGTCGTTTCAGATATATACGCGTTTGCTTTGTAATTGTAACAATAAATAAATAAAATACGAGACCCGATGCCTTGTCATATGTTATCAAATCATATTATTACTGTCATTCAGTAAAACGTAAAATCGTCCTATATTATACCAAATGCAGCTGTAGCTGTCTAAAAGTCGTGTCATCACAATTAATTATTAATGTGTGTTTTTGGATATATGATTTGTAAAGGAAATACGAAAAGGGATATTTTGTATTCGAAATATGAAATATTTTCCAAATACTTGTAAAATTCGTCCAATATTATGTATTTAGTATTAACAATTTTGAAAAATGGCAACAGGTAGAATTGAAAAATTGAGTTTCGTATTTGAAACACTAAGGGCTGTTTAGTAATTTCAAAATGAAAAGATATATTATTAAAATTGTAGAAGAAAAATTAAATTATATGTCTATGTAGTATTATGTGTTGTTGTTTTTTTAAATATTTATTTCAATAATTATCATGAAAAACAGCTCTAATATAAACGCATAGGTTTATAGATAAGCTTCTATTCTACAAATTTGATAATAAGTATTTTTAGTTTAAAATTATTAATTAGACTCTAATTTTGAAAGTATAATAATAAATTCTCATTAAGGGTAAGCATCAACTAGTTAATAAGTTGAAGTTCAGTTATAAAGTTAAGTATTACTATTAATTTTTAAACTTATCTAATTAATATAATGTACTGTAAATACACCAATTATTATATATTTATTATTTTATTATAATGTATTAATTATTATTATTATAGTTAATTTTCATACATCCAAAGTTATAATATCTTTTAAAAATGTATACCTATATATTTAACTTTGGATTAAAGTCTTATTACAAAGAAAAGTGTTTTATTCTTAGTGTTTTTAGTTATAAAAATACAGTGAAATTGAAAATAAATTTATTATTAAAACTTAAACCCTGTTTTAATTTATAACTTTAATTAGTAAAGTCATTTATTAATTAATTTTTATCTGTTTAAAAAATGTTCTAACGAACTTATTTTTCACCAGTTAATTGTGTCATTAACTTACTTATTGTTGACTTACTATTTAAGTACTTAACTATTCTACCATTCATTTTTACAAACTTGATTTAGTTTTGTTCATAATAACTTGATACAGACACTAGTTATTATTTTTTCGTATTTTTAAAATTTTTTAAATGAATGGCAGTTAAATTAATTTTAAATTACAAATTATCTTATCAAAATTGAAAATTGTTTTAAATTAAAACTGTTAAATTATTATCAGAAATAACCTACAAATATTATAAGCAACCCCAAAATTAATATAATAATATAAGTAGTAGTAGTAGTAGTAGTAGTAGTAGTAGTAGTAGTAGTAGTAGTAGTACTAGTACTAGTACATATTATATTGAGTTGATAAAAATGAGCATTACATTTTTGATATTTTATACATATTTGTTTCAATTAATTTGTAATTACGCAATTAAATAATATTATTTACTTGTCCAATCTTGATTTATTTATAAACTGTTTGTTTTCAATGATTTTAAATTTATAATGATGTGAATATTGATGAAATTCAAATATTTTTTATTTAAAAAAATATATTTTACATTAGATAATAATAAAATAGATTAAAAATTAGTTTATTAAAATTTAAAACGTGATTAATGCGTTGTTTGTCTCAACGTTTATTTAAATAAAACCAATACTGTTTTTCGATGTTATAAACATATAACGATTTTGATTAATACTATTCGTGAGTACTGATTTATTGTACCTTGACATTGACAATGACGCGTAGAAAGTGATTGGACTGGCTTTTGATAATATATTATATGAATCGTTGTATCGAGCATGTATTAATATCATATAATAATTATAGTTAATTAGATATCATTTTCGGTGTAAAAAATGTTTCAATGTTGTTGTTTCGATATTTCTTCCGAAAAGAAACGATATTAATATATAATGAGTGATATTTTTTCGTTCTTTAAATAAACCGTCGAGGGGGAGGGGGACGAATTGACTTATTTCTAATTTCGTGTACACAAAAAAATGTTGGTGCTCCCAAAATACATATTTGAAATGTAAATAAGCAAAAAAAAAAAATCATTACATTTTTATTATATTTTTCCCAATTCAAAAATCATTGTTTATAAAATATTTCAAAAAAACAAACATAAGTATAGTTATATTATAAAATTATTCAAAAACCCTTTAAAAATTGCTGCCCCCATAAACATGATGCTTGAAAAACATAAACATTAAACATGAAATTTCCCCCTAAATATGCCACTGGGGGAGGTCCTTAATAAGAAAATTACCATTATCCCTTCCCCTTGGTAAGTACGATTATAATTAGATGTCTAACACCGATCAGTTATTTTATTAATCTATTCTTAATGTTTCGAGAATTCAATTCTGATTTCAATAATATTGCAGTACAAATACAGTATCAAGAACTTGATTAATTATCAACTACTAAGTGGACGCTACACCAACGATTTTTAGTGGTAAAAATATATTTACGAAAAACTGTTAAAATGACTTCTTAAAATGATTTTCGAGTTTAAATATATTTATTATTAAATCGATATGGATATAATTTTGGAGTGAACTTCACTTAGGTTACTTAATTTCATTATTGAAACTTGAAAGTCAGTTATTGAGTTCCAAAATATTTAAAAAAATTAATTTTTAAATACTACAATAACTATTTTTAAAATTAATAAACTAAAAAATGAAAATAAGGTTCACTCAAAAATATTGTTTTAAATGATTTAATAATAGTTAATAGGTATATTTACTCTAAAATTACTTTATGATACCGTTTTAACAGTTATGCGTAACTTAACAGTGACATCGAACCATATATGAAATTTAACACAGCATCATTAATCAGGCAATATTCTTGAAAAATGTTGTAACTCTTTTTTTTACATACATTTCAAAACAATCACGAGGCCTCTTAATCAATAATAAACTGTTGTCGCGCCGGATTACTCGAATTAAATGTAAAATGTACAACCATTAAATAACTGGATTTAAAGTGTTTGAAGACGGTTTGAACGCGATTTTAAAAACAAAAAAAAATAATAATAATAATAATGTAAAACGGATATTAAAATAAAAATCAAATTTAAAATCATATCTTCGATAAGATTAATTAAAATATTCGTTATCTTTAGTTGGTATATTACTAGATGACCCTATACGTTTTCCAGAACTAAATAAATTCAACACGTTATGGAAGGAATTAAAGAAATATGTTTTATATTTTATGTTAGAAATAATATTTGATATAAGTAGTTTACAAGTTAATATAAAAATACAGATTTAAAATAATTTGATATTTAGAACTGAAATTGTGAATGAATCGAGTCCAAAATCTGAACGCAATTCATAACTGAAATCGCTTTTGGAAAACATTAGGAAACGGTATACACTATCAAAATTAGATTTATAATTTCCTAAAAACCAATTTTTCAAGTCAGTCAGTTGGTGTTGTTGTAAATTATTAGGTATTCATTTATTTTAAATTTCAGTCACGATAAATGATCGTATTAGAAACGGTATTCTGAATGGAGCTTGTTATTTACTATAATTTAGTGTTTAACAATTTTAAGTGCTCGTAAAACAAAACTAATAGTTGGAGAGTTTCGAAATATTTTATGCTGTATGCAGGAGTATATTCGATTAATTGTTCATTAAATCACCAATACATAATATACCCATTACAACAAATTTAGTAAAAACAAACAATATATTAACGACTAGATGTCCGAGAAATCGTTTGGTACATGATGACTACATTAGACCGGATTCTTTTCTGATTTATTGGTAAAATTTCAATTTAAAATTATTTGTCTCTATTTTTTAAAAAATGTTTTGAAATAGTTGTACGTGGGTTTGCGCAGGCTACGACACTGTTTCAAAATCCTCTGTTCACGATGACGGCGGCTTGGGGATCTTGAATGTTATAATTATATATTATTAGCAATCATAATATTATGTTCTGTGATGTGATATCGTAAGACAGTTATTTGACTGATAAGAATCGAAGATCACTATATAATATAATCACATCTCGAAGGCAGCGGTGATCATTAATAATTAGGTATGATAATATAGCTTCCGGGATACCGGGTACCTATTTATAAAAGATTATAACTATTAATAACATTCTATAGTATAACCGTCTATATATTATTAGGTATATATGATATAGATATTGTAAACTGTCGATATAAAATTCAAATTATAGGTGGGTGATTCGTACTTTGATTGATCTGCAGGTCACTATAAGTACAGAATGATTGTTTGCCGCGTAGTAGGTATTTATCGAAAACCAAAAAATAAGAACGTCTAACAAAGAATTAAAAGGTTAATCCGCGAGGCTTTCAATACATTTTTTGGTATTCGTTTGGTGTCTCGAATATTTGGCTATTTTACACACTTTTTTTTTTTTATTGAAAATTATTATTCCTAATTTCGATTTTTTCTTTAAAACGGTTTATTTGGCGACATGGTTAAAAAGGACGATACTCTTACAGATTTTTGAAGAATAACTCACATCAGAATTTATTATTTTTTGTTATAAACATGTTAGAAACTCTTCTTCATTATCTTGGCTTTCTACGGGCCAATTCAGGTCAATTACTACAACAACCAATTGTCTCCAACCATCATCACTACCTATTTGTTCTCAGTTTTCCTTAATCCTAATAATGTTAAATCTTTACTAATCATAATTTAAATGTTATTCTAATGTTAGCTATATGAAACAAATATCAAACGATACCAACAACATTATTTAGCACCATATGTGGCCGATTTTTGATATGTGCATTTTTACTCGTTTTATGAGTTGTTAAAAATCTTTTTTTTTTGATTTTATAAATAATCATTAATCAAAAAAATTAAATAAAATCAAAATATCGAAAAACGGTCAGATAGGACGCTAGATAATAATGTTATTCGCTATTATTTGTTTTTTAGCTTTCTACGAAATTTTCAAATTGGTAAAAATGAGAAATAGGTAAACGTGTTTTTTGTTTACATAACAATAAAAAATGGTATTGACATAAGACTATCTTGAAATTAATTAAAAAATATATTTAAATTACTTTTATAGTTGTTGGATTTTCATTTTTCTTAACATTTTATAAAAATTGCATATATAAAATCACCTAAAAGTCGGATGTGTGACGTCCTCTACTATTAATCATTATTTAAAGTATTTTATCTTATAGACATTACGATTTGTAAAATACAAAACGGTTTGTAGGTAAAAATTATATCGTAAGTACCGAGTTCCTAAAAAAAAAAAAAAAATTACTAACGTTATAGAACCACTATAATATATTATAGTCTTATTATATACTTATTTGTATAAGTATAGTATAGAATGCATTGAATGCATTTATTACCAGAAAAATTCTTTAACCTACATTACGAAAAGTAGTTTTTAACAAAATAAATAATAACATAAAATATACATCATATTACAGTAAAACATAGAGTAAAACCTTCAATCAACTCAGAATCTAAAAAATATTTTTTTACCCAGTCTTATAAAAATATAGACGCAATTTAGAGGTTTAGTGGGCTAACCCTCTTTAAAAATTTATCTTATACTCATCAAATAACTATAAATAAATACCCAGGAAGGGAGGAATCGCCACGTGATCCCTACTCTTCAAATTCGCTATTGTATCCAGTGCCGTATTTAAAATTTTACTTTTTTTCTGGTGGGGAGGGGTCCGAAAAATATTGAAAACCAATAATTTATATAACCTTTATATATTTTACTATCTTTAGGGTTAAAATCGTTTAGTTGACAGAAAAAGTAGGTACTCTTGTTAGATTGTTGATAAATAATACTTATTCAAAATATTTTATTTGAATTTTGAATTTTTCGACATTATGGACCTTTTTTTTATATTTCTTAAAATAATATAAAAAAAAAACAGTACACTAAAAGGTAGTTTTTATTTTTAGATTATTTATTTGTTTATTTTGAAGATATTTATTTGAAAACTAAGAATATTTTTAGTTAAATATTTAGGCATAAGTATGCCTGATTAATAGGTTAACAGTATTTGACAGAAATACTACATAAAACAGACTACAGGTTACTGGTTAGGTCATGAGAATTGTATAATATAATATTAAAACATTACTTATTATACTTTTAAGTTTTAATTGATACATTTTCTTTAAATTTTAAAGTCGATTATTTCTTAGTTTGGTATAAAGAAGTAGGTACCTAAAAACCACTGCCTAATAATAATAATATAGTTAATTAATATTTGATTACCTACTAAAAAACTTCATCCACAATATTGAAAAATAATTTAAAATGATAAATACATTGATTGGAAACTCCCAATATTTGTTTAAAACCTTTTTAATTAAAAAAATTATATATAGGTATTTTCAACGTTATACAAATCATTTTTTCATTTTTTTTTTAAGCTTGAATAAAATACATACTCATCTGTGAATTTTTCAAGTGTTTAGAACCAATATTTTCGAATTTACGAGGAAATAACCATTATTTTAATCAGTATTATTCATTATTTTTCGATCGTATTTTCTGATGTATTTTTCAAAAATCGACAAATTACCTCGAAAAAATAGATCATGATATCAAGTTTTTTGGTCGATAAATTGTTTACAGAAATATATAACACAAAACATAAATATCATTGTAAAACGAAAAAATATTTTGCACGGCTCAGAGTTTAAAACGTAGTCGTTATATTCCTCTTTAGAGTATTATCATTACTTTTTTCTGTCATTACACTCTATTTCCAGTTATTATTATTATTATTATTGTTTAAAAATTCTATCTACAAAATTAGTTATAGTTATTTAAGTTTTTAAATTTAAACGGAATGTAATGATATTGTGAACATAATATTATTAAGCAGGTATAATATAAAAAAATATAATTATTTTGAGAAAATAATAGGATATGACGTAAAATTGTACTAAAATATTTTGCCAAAATAAATTTCAAGTTTTATAACTGCCTAAACAGATACCGGATCAGGCTATGCATGATCGTGCATCGCATTATAAACAGATGGAAAATACAGTATCCGCAGTAAAAGACAGAGAAACAAAACGAATGCCTAAAACTGCATAATATTCTTGTAATATAAATTGTATTATTCGGGAAAAATTAAAATAATCAATTTCGACTTAATTCAAACTTTAAACGCAAATATAAAATCGTTAATCCACGTAGACTATAATATTATGTTATATATTTACTTTTTGATATTGTTGTGAAAAGTTAGAATAACCTATACTTTTAATACATAACGTCATGATTAAACGTGTATTGTATTTTTGACTATTCGATTTTATGTATAAAGTTAAAACGATAAAAATGTTAATAATTTACGAAAAATATACGAAATATTCTATACTTGTAGATCGAAAAGTCATTCCTTATTACTCCTGTATAAAGCGGTTGTATCTATAAACTATATTATGTTATGCACATTTCAAACTACAAACATTTTGTCCACTATTATTAATATTGTGATTAGAAGTTTTTTATTTTCCGTTTCCAAATGTTTAAACGACCGCCAATTTCGTTATGATTGTTGACATTGCACTGTTCGATATTAGTGTTTATACAACTTTGGCTACGTTTCTGTTTTTATCCAAAACGTATAACGCAATGTCGATGTATATCGGACGAGATAGGATCAACGTCGTTTTATATTATGTTGATAAAGGTGAGTTCACAGCTCGCCGTGTCGTGTCACCTTATCATTGATACCAATGTATAAATTATTATCAGAGAACATTGTTTCCCGGGTTTATTTTCTTATTTTTCATGCCCTTTTAAATATGTAAAATTATTGTAAACGTTATGTTTTGTTTTATCTTTTACTGTTTGGATAATTTCTTAAAATATAAACATATTGATGACATCGGTAATTAGTAAACAGTGTTGACCACACGTCATGACCAGAATGTTTACCAGACGGCCAAAAGTTGAAATATTTCAACTATGCGGTAGTCCCGGTATCATTTTAATCGACACGGTCTCAATTTCCAATCGCATTTGAACTAGCCCATCAATAGAATATAGATATAGTATATCATCCGACACGAAACGACACGCTGAGCCGTGAGCCCACCTTAAGTCACACGGGCTTATTAATTAATGTGCATCAGTTAATAATTTATAAACAGTGTTGGACAATAATGAGTTTAAAAATGTAAGTTAAAATTTATTCAAAGTTACATTCAAATGATATAGTAGCTGAATGACTTAATGAGTTATATTTTTACCACAAATGTATAACGAGTTATTTATTATAAAGTGAAAAGCAAATATTTACGTTATTTATTCGAGTTTTGGTTGATGGGGTGGTTTTTTTTTTTGTAAATTCGGGTTTTCAAAAACCCCCTAAAAATAGCAAAACATTTCATAGAGATATCAAACTCATCGTTAATCAAGTTTATTCGGTTTAATTTTGGTTTAGTAGACACTCACTCAATAAATTGGTACATATTTTATTCAAAATAAATACTGAATAATAATAATAATAATAATAATAAAATGTATAATTAATACGGGCAATTAAAATGTTTTTCAATGTACCTCTATACTGTATTTAATTAATTCAAATTATGTTTCAAAAATAACCGTAAACATTAATTAAGAAAACGTAATATGTATAATATGAATCGCAGTCATGAAAGTCTGTATAATATATTTTTTAAATTTATTTAATTAATTATATTAATTATAATTTCTGTAATTTATTATAATACGTGATATGTAAATCTGAATAGTCTGATTATGATGTTGATAGTTTTTACAAAAATACATACATATTTTTAATATTTTATTGAAATACCCAGCTTTAGTAATTAACACGTTTTTAATATTTAAAAACTATAGGTATATTATGTTATTATAATTTTTTTCATATTTAGATTGACGAGGTTTTGAAACAATTAAAATAGAAAAAAAAACATTTTATCAAAATGAAAAAAAAAATAATACGTGAAAAACGTATTATATAGGTATGCAATTATTCTATTAAATTTATTCTAAGTAAAGTATAATATGTAAGAAAACTTTGTAGAACATAAGAAATGTATAATAATATTAATCAGTAACTGGTAGTTATAATGATGAATTAAAATTCATTTGATACATCAATATTAGAATATGATAGCAGATAATAGACATAGGCGTACGCCGGTTTTAGCAGAAGATGTAGAATTTCTCAAATATACTAAAATCAATTATTTAAAAAAAAAAAAAAAAAAAAAAAAAATGGTTTCAAATTAAGCTTTTAATATGATAAGAAATTTTAAAAAGAAAAATTGGTGAAAATTTTAAATATCATAAATTATAGACATATATATGGCTACAAGTTTTGGAGTTTTATTTTTGATTATATTCAAAAATTAAACTGCATACATACAAAAATGAACAAATAATTTTAAATTTAACCAAAATAATAAAATTTTAAAAATCATAATAATTATTAAACTATAATTTTTTTTTTTTTTTTTTTTTTTGGTACAATAATATTCAAAATACAAAATAAAAGCATTTCATCAACTAAATAAACATGATATGTGATATAAGCATAAAAAAGTATTTTAAAGAAATATTATCGTTAAATAATACCGTTTATCCATGAACATTATGATTGTTATCATTACATTTTTAATAAAATAATGATAAAAGGAGTAGGTAATAATTAGGGTTAGGATTTTTATGACCTTATAAATTCTAAAAAATTCCTGCAAATATGCACAAAAAATATCAAAATATGTTTTCAAAACTAACACATATGACATTACAGATTGCATTAAAGAATTTTCATTTTATTAGATATTCTTTAAAAATATGCATAGAAAAAATTTGTCTTATGTTTCAGGTAAAAAAAAAAAAATGTAATGTAGATTAAAACAATATTTAAATATTATTTAAAATAATTTTTTACATATTATCTGAGTTTATTTGAACGATAAGAATATTTTTGAGGTTTTTGAACAGGAACTTGCGTTAATCGTTGAATAAAAAATGTTGGTAAAATAAGAAACTGTATTTAACATCTAGGTACGTCCGTAGTGGGTGAATATCGAATTAATATACAATCATCTATCTGGTGTTAATTAATTTGGTAAACTGACTTTTGAACAAACACGTTTCATATTAAGTGCACGTTCACGTGAGTTTATTCATTAGCTTTAAATTTGATTGAAAACTTGTTGTTTTTCTTATTAAAATATGCCTTCAAAATATGCATTTATATCTAAAAACGCCTAAAACATGCAAAAATATGTAAAATATAAATTTATATAACTGCTTCTACATATACAAAGTGAATTTATAATTTGTCCTGAAGTATGCAAGACTAAAAGGAAAAGCATGAAAAATTCATAAACATCCTAACCCTAATAATAATTATCAAAGATAAAATAAAAAGTAAATGAAGAAATAATTTGTCAAAAATGCATTTATTTTTCCATAATAACTTTTTTTTTTTTGCTTATCGGATATCTAAGGAGTTTTGACACGAATTCGTAAGCTGCACGTACGTACATAGTCCATATTTAAATGAATAGGTCAAGACTACGCGAGTATTATAACGAAGCTGATAATACCATCCGACCAAAAAATTCGGCTATGGTTCGTATAAGTTAGGATCCGGTCAGAAGTATTTTTCATCGTATCTCCTACGACTCGATCTCGATCGAAATAACATAGTTTTTTTTTCTTTTTGTGTACGTCCGATTAACCCCGTCGTCGTCGTCGTCGTCGTCGCCGTCGTCATCGTTGTCCTCGTCCTCGTCATCGAGGCTTTCACTTTCCACCGCTGTTTAGCGTCTATTGGCGTGCGAGCATACCGATAACCGGGTAACTGGTTTCCATGGCATTATGCAATATCGCGGCTGGATAACGCTCCCACGGGGCCGGGTCGGAGATCGTGTCGAGCACTCTTATGTCTTAAGTCCCGTGAGACGCAGTGATCCGTCGTACCGCGAACCGGACGGCCGTTTCAAAACGGGAAACAGCAATAATACGATAACGTTTTCTCATATCTCACATTATGACGTACTCCTATTACTGCTACGGTTGCCTGCTGTTGGTCGCCGTTCTCTGCGGAGGTAAGTCCAATATTGTAAAAAAGAAAAAAAATACTTTAAAACGACAATTTACTTACTGACCTTTTGTAAAATCAACTAGTTAATGTCTTTTCCCATTAATTAACCGATTTAACTAGGTAGTTAAAATTTCGATTGTATTAACTTTTTAGAATTAAATTTCTATAATTAAGTCAACGCATTGGGAGTGAACAATTTTCGTAATTTATAAATAGGACAATACATTTTTTTTATTTTTTTTTAAATTTTTTTAGTTGTAACTTTTTCATGAGACGATATTTAAAAAAAAATTCCGAGATACCCTCGAAAACATTCTCTTTTTTAAATTTTGTAATAGAGGTTTGGATTCTAAATTCAAGTTAAACGCCATCATTTGCATTTTAAGTACCGTAACTTTTTCCTATGTTGCCCATTGGATAGACGGAAACATCAAATGCAGGTGTAGCGTTCTCTTAAGTTAATATATTTTGAATTTTAACATTAAATTTAAGGAGTTAACTTTTAACTCAACGATTTTCAGTTAATTCGATTAAACTTATTTGAGTTTATTTTTTTCATTAACTAAAGTATCTTTTATATTAATTACTTGTATTTGCATAAAGAAAGTATAAGTACAAGTTACTTTCTAAATACTCTTGAAAAAATATATATTTTATGAATATACGGTAATTTTAAGTTTTAAATTTAAATACATTTTCAAATGTTTTATAATACTATAGATATTTAAAATCGATTACTGTGAATCTTGAAACGGCAAAACAAATTTTTATTTTTAGTTTTATTTAAATTTTAAAAGATTTTTTATGAAACAACTTTTATTCTATACATTTTCAAAATCATATTTGGATAAAATTTATTTTTTAAGTAATTTAAACTCAAATAGTTCTGAACCCAAAATTGATTCAAATGTAAAATAAAATTGAATTTTTGAAATTTCAAATAGCTATAGCTCAGTCATTTTCGAATTAAAATTCCAAACCCGATAATCTGAAAATAAGGCTTAAATACCGTTTAAAAATAAATCGTTTTGCAAACACGCGTAACAAAAGTGTTATAAGTACATGTATCCAAAAGATATATTTTTGTATCTTTTATCTTTATCAAAAATCCAATGCCAATTCCATGTTTTTCGATAGAGTTATTATTATATTATAATTTTATATTAATAATTATAATATTTGACTTTTTTCAATGGAACACCCTGTGTAGTTTATATGAGCTACTCAAATATTATGACTTCAAGCTAATTAATATTTTACACATATGTAGATATATATATATATTATATTATATATACATATATATCTATGCCTAGTTATTATAAATGTGTTATTAAATGTCCGACATAATTGTATTCTTTGAAAAAAGTTTTCAAACTTTTATTTTTCAAATAGGGACCACCCTATTTTTGCTGTAAATTATTCAAGTGATTACTTGGACATTTCTTATGTATCAATATCAAAATTTGACGAAGTAGTTTCTTATGATTATTTTAATTTATATGCTTACGATCAATGGCGTGGCGTGGTATCAAGAACATAGTAAGAACTAACCATAAAATATACCAACCTACCAAGTAGCTAGTACCTTTCAATCTCCAAGGCTGGGCAAATTAACGATATTTTTTAACTCGATAAGTTAAGTTAATTGAAAATAATATAAGCTAAGTTAAGTTAAAAGTTACTCGTATATTTTTTATTAACTTTTAAAGTTAAAAGTTAACTTTGGAAAAAAAGTAACTTAACTTAGTTAAAAGTTAAAATTTCCTAATTAGGAAAAAATGTCGATATAAGTACCTATTATATAGTAAAAAGGTAAAAAAGGATGGTTATTCTTTACGCTCAAAAAAACTACTCAGGACTTCTTCTTCCTGAAAATGTGTATATATGTAAAAATAAAAATACAACACGTCATTTCAAAACCCATGCATAAATAAGAAATCAGAAAATAGCTTCTAACTGCCAAGATAACTACATTATTGTTTGATTCACACTAATGTAGTGTAAAATAAGCAGTACCTACTACAATATATTTTCTATACTGGATGGACATAAATACTAGCCTCCATGTAGTTAAAAAGACCGGGCTCAGCCCAATATTCGTGAACGGCCTACGTCGCGGCGTGTGCGTGAGTGGTAGGTACATCGATAATTAACAAACATGCTATTCTAGGTAGGTACCTATTAAAATTCCGTATAAGTACCAAAAAGTGAAATCCCATTGCATTGTTCTTCGAGCAAAATTTAACTTAATTTAGATACTTTTGTATAAAGTTAACTTGAAGTTAACACGTGAATTTTGATAAAAAAGTAACTTATTAAGTTAAAAGTTAATCTGAAAAAAAGTAACGCGTTAAGTAACTTAATTAAAATTAACTTAACTTTTTAACTTAATTTTAACTTTTAACTCGTTAATGCCCAGCCTTGTCAATCTCACATCACATTAAGATAACCAGCTATATAAAATATACCCATTATCAACTAAAAAAAATGAATTTATATATTTCATATTCACATTAAATAATCACTATTTCTTTTATAGTGTCGATACTGTCAACATTACTTTTAGATTTTAAGTAGCATTAGAGATTTCCTACAGAGCGGGCTTTATGGTGGAGCAAGGTCTGTGACAGGAAAATAAGCAAGTTAAATTTGAAGGAAAATGGGAGAAAATAAGGAAAAAAAAGGGGGGTCTCACTATTTTTGCCGTACAGTAAATTTTCTACAATTTTGAGAGACCCTTGTAACCCTTGTATTTTTCGATAATCGTGGAATGGAAAACTATCGAATAAAGGTAAAAATATAGTTTAAAATGACCATGTTTGCGTAACTCCGAAAATAATAGTTCTATAAACTTAAAATTTTCACAGATTACCTATGTATTTTATACATTATGTAGGTACCTATTATGTTATATTGTTGAACATTTTTCTTTTAGTAAATTTTTACAAAATATGTCTATGCTAAAAATCATTTTATTGAAAGAAATATTTGATCATTGTTTGAAAATTCAATACATTTATTAATTTATACATCCTCAATAGTACCTATACTATCCGACAACCAAAATTCCACTCCCAACTGATCGGCTTTTTCTTTTAAAAAATGAAATAACCTATATACGAAATGATTAATTTAGCAGAAGATTGATCACTTTATATTCACACGTCCGTAATAAAAGATTTAAAAGATGTACCCATATAAACTTATCATGAAGTCATGATGCGAAAACGATGTGATAATATGGCTCACTACGTATAGGTTACATATTATAGGGTACATGTTATAATATCGCGATGGTTGACAGCAGCACACGCCGTCGGCAATATTTACGTGCAAACGGGACCGGTTTTCGGCGGTCGACGGTAAACTTTAAACGAACGGAGTAAAATATGATGCTGTAGTCAGTTTCAATAACGCTTACCTACACGCGTGAAAACCTACCCTTCTGTGTTCCACTCTACAACGAAATTTCAGACGATAGACGTAACGTTGTGGTCTATAGGAAATGGAATAAAAATCGCTTAGGTACACGAGTACCAGCATTGGGTGACGATTAGTCGGATGGTATTCGTTTCTATGGCTAAACAGCTGCCCGTGACGTATTATTTATTATTATGTAATATTGTGTATAATATCTCAGTCCAATATAGTCCATCTAATAACAGCCGTCCGTGGTTTTAACTATAAATCACCTACGTCTATTTTTTAAATATTTTCATTTGGTCGTAATTGCATCGATAAAGAAACCGTTTATTGAGAAATCATATAAGCATATTGTAATATAAAATTATTTATGTAATTTCCATAATATTATCAGTATACAATTAAAAACACCAAATTGTTTGAATGTTCCAACGTAAGCAACGCTTACACTGCTTATATACCCACGCCACGACACTGCTTACGATTATATCTAAGATAACGAGACTAGTTTTTTAAAATTACAAATCAGCTATTATTGAAAAAAAAAAGAAACGAAAATTAAATGTGCACATAATTATAAATGTTAAACTGCAATATAAACAGACCATATATCTATAAGACACCACGTTGCATGATGTCACACAGGTGTATATATTTGTAGATACGAATTAAATTATATATTCATCTAAAAATTTAGTTGCTAAATACGGGTGAAAATTAAATTCGGTGTTAGATAATAATTAAGTTTCCTTGAATACTAAATAGGTACCTATGTCACGTTTATTAATGTACATTAAATAAAAAATAAAATTTGCGTACATAATTAAATATTTAAGACTATAACTTAATTATGGGCAAATTTTATTTTATTTTTAACCTACTGAGTTCTATTTAGAATTCAAGGAAAAGTCGTATATGAGTGTATACGAGTACCTATATCTTTAGTGTACATAAATTTAAACAAATAAAGACCGGTATTTAAATTGTGGTGTCAATACAATTTTAAGGCCAATGTTTAAATACATTTTTGTGTAGGTATTTGTAAGTTCAAGAGATATGCTGCACCAAGTGTACTTCTTCACAGTTCACATTCATTTATTTTAAGGAAAAATCTGGATGTAACAGTATAACGAGTTTATTTCATGGTTTATCTATCCATCTGTCATGGTAATTTAATTAATACAATGTTATGGATACCTACTCGTCGTCAAACTCAAGTGATGAACAGATGAATTGGTTATTAAATTTTCGTGTAGATTTGAATAAACTTAATTTATTTGAAATAAATATTACACTTAAATAAAATTAAATACAAATATACGATTTAAAACAAATTTACAGCGTTAAAAAATAAAACTGTTGTGTAACCGTAATATTATATTTATGTACTAATTGTAATTTGTCATCCTGCTGAATATGACAATATGATTGTTAATCGTGGAACAAACGACAAAATGTACCTTATTTGAAACTTAGCTAATAGTGACAGATTGAAATTAATTTAACATATCATCCAGGTTTTATAATCATAATTCATAATTTAAATAAAACTTATAATAAAACATAATATGGAAATATTGGCTCTAAGAAACTATACTTAGCCTAAATTTATTCTAATGTTAATTTAGACGTATAAAACAAACATTTACAAAAAAATCTATTAAATCACATTCACAGTAAATAAAAGTCGTCCAGATATAGATAGTTGAAGTTGGTCTGTAGTAAATGGTTAAATTCTAGAGATGATTCTGAGTATAGTTCAGGCAAGTAGTGTTATTAAAAAAATTAAGTAAACATGACAACGTTTTTGTTAATTTATTATTTTGTCTACGTTTATAAAATATTTTCGTTAAAAAAAAAAACTACTGGCAAATCGAAAAACAATCTCTTCAAAGTACCAACTAGAACCAATTTGCTATCAAAAAAGCTCTTTGCTCAAAAACTTTCTTTTTACTTCTTCTACTCGAAAAATATATAGAAACACAAAAAAAAACCACATCATCTATTATAATCATTATATTCTTTGCTTCTTTCAGAATCTAAAATAATGGGTTTTACACCATTTGAAAAATAAAAAGTCATAATAGAATCATATTTCAGTGACTTGCAAAACAAAAATATTACAATCATTTTTTGTACATCTAATTAGATATTCTACATTTATATATATATTTATATAAAACTTGAAATTTTCTTAGGAACAATAAAAATAATACCTATTGAGTTCTTGAAAATTTAAAAAAAAATAGGTATTTAAGAAAATAATATTTTATCGTTATAAATATATTTTTTAAACGAATAAAATTATTTATACAATTTTAAAAATTTCAATTTTTTTCTACATTAAATTTAAGTTTAACTCAATTAAGTCAAAGAGTAAATATTTTTTTAACTTTTAAATTAGTTCACATTTTTATTGTATTAACTTATCTTTTAACAATTGATTTTTGTAAACATCCAGTGAAGTTGAACATGGGGTGAACAATTCTCAATGAAGTGAAATTCAAGTATGAATTTAAATATGAAATTTGAATTTAAATTGAATTCAAATATGAATATTGAATATATTATGTTAAACTTTTTTTTAATAATAATTAGTGGCATAGATTCATTCATTTTTAATAATAAATAATATAAATTTTTACAGTAATTTATTTTGTTATAATATATTATATATAATTATAATTATGACCGCCCTTTCATACAAAATTCCTGTCTACGCTAATGGTACTGATAATAATATAAATTTTTCATTTCACAATTATAATTTATAAGTATAGGTACTAATATTAAATTTTAAAAATAATTTTTATTTTCAATAAAAAAAATTAACATTTACTAATCGAGGTAAGCAAAATTATTTTTCATCTAAACTTTAAACTCAATGAGTTGAAATTATTGATTGTAACCATTAAATTGTATGTTTGAAGGCTTTTGGACCAATTAAAATTTTATTTAAAGTTAATTTTTTTCATTAATCTGTCATTCATTTTTGATAATTATAAATAGGCAATAACTATTTATAATTCTCAAAAATAAATGACAGATTAATGAAAAAAATTAACTTTAAAATAAAATTTTAAAAAGAAAAAGATACTAACTTAATATTAATTTTTAAATATCCAGCCTTCAAAAGAGAATCCATAAAATATAAATCTGTAATAAATAGTTGTTAATTTACTTGTTTTTTGGAATTTTTTTGTAAATGTATTTGAAATATTATATTATAGTATCGTTCTACGTAGGTAAAAGTATTTTATATAGTTTTGCGGTTAAATAATATATAGATATTTATAGTAGATATTTTTTAATAGACAAAAAAATATATTATAACTGAAAGCTAAAATATAAACAAAAATTACATCACCTGTATTTTTTTTTCTATTTCAGAAAACTTTTAATATAAAAAGATAAACAAATTGTTAAACCTTTGGCTAATGGATCTAAAAGGATCGTGTAAAATTATAATAATATAGGTGAGATAGAAGTATTTTCTGTATCGATAAATTAGCATTATAACCAAATTTATAAATAAATTAGTTTCATTATGATTAAGTAATAAGTATACATCAAAATTTAACAATAATTATTGTAAACATTTTTCAGGAAAATTTATTCTATACTTAGAAGTAATATATATTAAGTAATGTATATGTTAAGTTATATATTGTTAAAAACATACAAAAATGATTATAGAGTATTTATGAAGATGTTTGGAATATTAAAAAAAACTGTAAAAAGATCATTTTACCGATGCTAAAAAATATAAAAAATATAGGTATTACGATGGAAAATAAAGTTACGACCAAAATATGAATATTCCTATTTTAAATGTAAATATATATTATATTATACGTGTACATATTATATAGTATACCTGCGGAAATTTAAACGAAATAAAAATTTATACTTCGATATTCCTTAGACCAAAACGTTTAAATTTCTATCCGTGTTCTGGACCATTCGATGTGGTTTACGAAGTATAAAGTAAATATTTAATAATTATATGGAAATCGATAACAATATAATTATTACGTGTATTTATTTTTGACCGCAAATTAACGTATTTTGTGGAAGATATACCTCTAACAATATTGTTAAAAATATATTATATAATATAAATCTATAGTCAAAACGAGCAAAGTAATTAGACATTTTGTTTTAAAAATCAAATTTCGAAATCAGTAAAAATAAAATAAAAATAACTAAAGACAATAATATGTGTACAAATATGAAGTATATTTTGGCACAAAAGTTTTTCCAGACATTTTTATTTGGAAAAACGATATTGTGTAGGATTGGAGATGTTCCGTATTCATGAACACTTGTAATTCTGTATGTACAAATTTTCGGTAATCACCAAATGTCCGCGTTTTCCAAATTTCAAAAATATGTCGGTTCTATTTTGTAATTTTTGAACTTTTAAATTTTATAGGTTAACAAATGATAAATTATATATCTGCTTTTGTATAGCAGATAACCTAATGAACGTTTCTAAAATAACACAAAAATGAATGAATTTTAAGACTTGACAAAGTCTATATAAAGTTAATAAGTTTATGTCGGAAAGACAAATGACTATGGTCAACACTATTGTCAAAACCACGTCGGAGTCGTTCTCCGGTTATAAATCGTTAAAATAAACGGTCCGAACCGTTGTATATGACACGAGAGAGAGACTCGGGTGGTCGATGAAATCCAATGACTTTGCAAACCATAGCAGGACAAAAATATAAGATATTATCCTTATATTGTATATACTCAGAACATATAGGAACGTGTATATTGTATAATTTACTTATGTATGAAGAGGAAATTCATCCTAGGCAAACGTGTAAAATTATGTATGTATTTAAATCTTATGCTGGGTTGCATTAAAAACTGTTCTGTAAAATTGATAAATATTATCAAATAATTATACGGTTTTCGAATCGATAAGTTGTAGATCCGATTTAGATTCTGTATAGTTTACAGGACTGTTTAACGGTGTCCTTATCATTTAATTCTAATTTTGTTATCACATAATTTTCATATTTACAGACGACAAGCAAAACCACCGTACAATTTAGTAAATATTTTTAATAAAGATTATTTTATATTGAATATTTTTTAAATCGCATAAATATATATTATTATGTCAGACTCATCATTTTCATCTTCGTCCGACGAGTCTGATGAAGATTACATGATTAATCAACACATTTAAAATTATGGATTTAAATAATTATACAAACAATAAAATTTAAATTACGATAACGAAAAAATATTTACAATATTTTTATGAAACGCAATTCGTTCTATAACTTGTAATATACAAAACCGATGACTCTATCGGGCCAACAGTTTACGGAACTGTTTTCATGCAACCCGGCATTTGACATATTAGGCATTGTGTCAAGTCCTACTAGAGATTTTTCCATATACCTACGTCCTACTCAAACTGACTAGTGAGCTGGTAGATAGAGATTATATACAGAGTGGTTACAGTAATTTTACAATATAATTATTCGACACGGAGGAAAAAAGTATTATATTATATCTGTGTTATGAAATATCTAATGAATATTTTATACACTAATAAATAACAAAATTAATATAGCTTGAAAGATATAAATTTATAAACGTATTTTTTCAGGATGGTTCTGGGAGAGGGGGAACTATTGAATAAAATTTTTAACTGTTATTATTTTAAAAATATCCCGTTTACATGCATAATAATTTATTACATTATTTTTAATGAATTTGATTGAATAACGTTTATATAAGTAAGAAATACGTAGGTATCTGACACTCCGATAGTGATTTAAAGTTATTAATAGTTGTATGTAACGTATATACTGCATACATCATAAGGTCGTAATTGGCACGAGTCACGCGTAACACTTCTAAAAACTCAATACTATATTGATGTTTCGCCTTGAAATTATTTTCAAACTGATAAAATTCATTATAATAAACATATATTTATGTGAGTTTATGTATAAAAAAATATATAATAAGGGATGATTGGATGAATAACATGCAGTTATAATAAAGTATATCAACTGAATCAATTAATTCACTTTAGTATGGAGTGTTATACGACTGACCACGATTGATTCAATTTCACTTTTAACGATTCAATATACCATACAGATAAGGAATTAAAGTCGGTAAAGCACGATTGCGTACAGTATACATTTTTGGGAATATGATTACGTACCTATTAGTGGCGGTTCATCCCCAAGATGGGCCCTTGTGCAAAAGTAAAAAAGGGCCCCCTTCACTTTTTAATTCTAAATAATATAAATATAGGTTCATAAATTCAAATTTAAAGAAAGTATTTTTATACCAAAATAATTAAATGTAATGCAAATTTATGACAATGATGTATTGATATCAGATTGAGAAAAGGAGAACTCTGTGAAATTGTGAACAATCTTTTTACTTTTTCTTACATAATTGAATTTCTTTTTTTTCTGGGACAGTGAGTAATAATGGGGCCCCTCTAACCAAGGGCCCGTGGCATTTGCGCACATCGCACACATGTATGACACGCCACTACTGACTTGACACTATTATTGGTATTTTAGATTTTGCTTATGATACATCTTGGATTTTTTTTCAAAAATATATTAAAATAAAATAATTTAATGAAAAAAATGTAAAATTAAAAACAAATACCGTGATATAGAGAACAGAGCCACTACACGCTTTTTAATTTCGTACTACACACTTAACATTTCGTATTACATACAAAGTGTGTCGTACTGCACACGATTTTAGTCCCTGACACTATGGCGTGGACGAGAAGAAAAGCACGACTGGACCGTAACGTGCCCATACGTCATATGTTATCAATATAATATTTTCACATCGTCTTCTGTTTTCAATCCGAACACTGGTTTCGCACCGATTCTCCGCTCCTATCCGTTATTGGCTTTCCTTTTAATTTTCCGTCGTACGAATTTCATGCATCCTTGCATCCATCATCGCTATTTTGTCGTGTACATTCCGATCGCCGTCTTCCTCTATGACTCTTTTCACCTTCCCGACACACTTGTGCCATAATCAATCCAAGCAATCCACCATGTGTTTTCGCGAATTCCTTTCTGGTTTTCCGGATACTTTTCCACGGAGATAATTTCTCTGCAATTTTTTCCAAGACTTCTTCGTTAGTCCATTCGACAGCGCATGATGACGACGTTTGTCTTTTATACCGATATATCATGCCTTACCGGACTGTCGTTTTGGCTTCCGTCACCTGCAATTTCGATGTCGAGTTACAGTTATAGTCTGGTCCATCTAACGGAAAGATGTATCGCTATAATAATATTGAGAATGAAAATCCGGGCTTCAATTCTCGCTCGTTATTATTAAAAATATTTTCTAATCATTGTTAAATAAGCGTGGAAATATTTTGAAATGTTGTTCCAATTATTCTTTGGCCGAGAAGTTCACATTTCTAATATTATTTCTTTTAATATTTTCGAAACATTTTCTTCCAATTCAATTACAAAAATTAAAAAAAAAACACCAATCCAAGAGCTGTGGGGGGCCCGGTGGGGGAGGGTCATAATATGATGTTGGATCCCTCCGTCCCACGGCAGGAGATGATTGAAAATCCGCAACAAATTGTTAACTTCGGAACCGGGACCCGAGTAGTAATAGTTATATACATATAAGCATATAAGCACTTCAATGTTTCAAATGTAAGTACCATTATATCATTTGTACTCGAGCGTAGTACCTAAATATCTTCAACAGAGTTATCTTTTTTTATAATTAAAATTTTTCGTTATTCTTAATTATTTCTCACTTTTTACATAGTATTACATCATAAATATATCATCATAACTATATTATACCTATTTTCTGATATTTATTTTAATGAGATATGATAATATTATAACGTAATGTCTTATACCTATATGTATATCACAACTTTTTTTTACAACATATAATTTATAAAAATTTGATATTCCCCCTCCTACACCATTACCTATGGCATAGGTTAGGTTATGCGTAGGTCGATTTTAAAAATGGAAATTCTTATCATCATTTGAGAAGTATACCTATATTTAATGTTTTTGTTTTTGATTGTTTACCATTTTTCAAAATAATTTCTTTAATTTTGGAAAATTCACATGAACAACCTTTTATTTGGCTTCTTAACTTCATTTCATCCAAAATTCTCAGTTTCTAAACATATTTTAAACAATTAGATATCTAAAAACGTTTAAAAGTATAAAACGAACAATATCTGTCTCCCTGCACGTAACCAAATCAACACTCGTAACTATACGTACTAGGCACTATGGACAGACAGACGGATATAACGGGAGGGGGGAAGAAAATCGTCATTTATGTAAATTTTCCCCTGAAATTGAAAAACTATTCTCAAATAAGGCAAATAACCAATAAAAAGGTATTTTTATAAATAATAAAAAGAGAAAAAGCGTTTCGTTCAAAGTTTGCGGAGACAACATTGGATAAAGCATTCACTGTATGCAGAGACGGCCTCGCGTCGGCCACACTCTTGTTTTACCGATGTCCCGATGCACGTCTTAGACTTTTCACAGATGCATCATGCCATCATGTCGGTTTCTGTTGCGTTTTAACTTCAGCGATTTGTGCACAATACAACCGATTATTGCTTTTTTATCGAAGAAATAAACTTTTCGTTAATAATAGGTACTCGTGTCCTACATACCACCGTAATTTGCTTGCCATCTACGAGTCTGTTAAAAATACTTCCAGCACGTTTTAGAGTTACAGTCGTGTACAATTTTCACCACTCACAAGCCCATCATGTACATTTTTATTTTTTACTGAACGTCAGGAGAAGCCATCTCCAGTAGGTACACCTCGACCAATTAAACATTTATTGCAGAGAGTTCACTATAGACATTGTAGTAGGTAAGGCGAAACTGTATGTATATATGTGTACACTGTACATGCACATGTACTGACATGTATATTTTATTATAATAATATTAGCAGACCTTGGGTGTCATCCCACTACCGAAATATTCTAAATTGTTTATGATAGCACTTTTATCATTATTACGATTAATAAAAACCGAAAGATTATCGTGTGCGCGACATTTTCTCGCGGCTCGGTAGGCACTCGAGAACACCTCCGAACAAGAGAGGTATTTTTATGTGTCATTATTTTTAATATACATTATCTTATTATTTTAATGTTTGATTTTGTGTTTTATTTTAAAGTTATATTTCTCTTTACGTGTTTCTTGTAGCGTGCGATCTTTGGGTGTGTTGATCGTTTAAAAACGAAAACGTATCCTTCACCCTTTGTCAAAACATTATAGTTTCAGGGGACTGATTGACTAGAAGCAGTCTTGAACGACTGTACTTTAAGTTCTTAAGTTCCTTAAGACGTACCTAATTAAAACGACAAGGCTCCTCAAAGAACTTTTCTCACAGCTGCATGACCTGATCCTTTACCAGGCGTGATCCTGATTAAATCACAGAGAAAATATAAAAGTAGTGTGTTTTTATAAAGAGATTGTCGTTAATAAGAAGAAACTACGCGTCGAGTTTAAAAGTACATTTTATATATTTTGTGTTGCCGTACGTGTCCGTTCCAGAAAACCGGCGCATACGACAAAGTTGACGCCCAACGTGGATCTCGAACTCACGACCCCGAGATTAAGAGTCTCGTGCTCTATCGACAGAGCTGGTATAGTATTAGCTATACATATAGCTATATGTTTATATATTGAAAAAGCAATAAGCGTCATAAAGCTTTGGTTAGTTCAAAAAGGAATTGGAGTGAAAATAGGAGGAATACTAATACCAATGCTTCGCTTTGCTGATGATATAGTCATTCTCGCAACATCTGAGGAAAATTTATAAGCAGCGTTCAATATAATGAATATCACTTGTAAAGAATATAGCCTGAAAACAAATACAGCTAAGACTAAAACCCTAGTATAGTATGCTACAAGAATAACATTCCATCTATAAATATAACACTGGAAAATAAAATAATTGTCCATGTAGAATATTTCAAATACTTAGGTAGCATTATAACAGATGACGGGCAAATGAACAAAGGCAATCAGAAGCAGAATAAGTCAAGCAAAAATATATTCCTTAAAAAGAAGAAATTACTAACAACAAAAAATATGAACATAGTTACTAAGAAAAGACTCATAAAAACATACGTCTGGAGTGTAGCATTATATGGAAGCGAGACATGGACAATTAATAAAAAAGAGAAAGATATGTTAGAAGCTCTAGAAATGTGGTGTTGGAAAAAGATGTAGAGAATAAGTTGGACTAAGAGAAGAACAAATGAAGACGTCTTGAAAGCAATAGATGAAAAACGAACATTAATAGATACTTTAAAGAGAAAGAGATAGCAGATGATAGGACACACGTTGAGACAAGGGGATGAATTACATAGTTTAATAATTGAAGGAATGATAGAAGGATCACGATCAAGAGGAAGACTTAGAACGAAATACATCAGCCAAAAAATGCAGGATGCAGGAGTCACTTCTTACAGAGAGCTCAAAAATATTGCAAATGACAGGGATAAATGGAGAAAACATTTATTGTGAAGAAAATTGTTAAAAACCAATCTCTGAATTGAAAACAGCAAAAAAAGTATATATATATATATATATATATATATCTACTATACTAATAATACGTCAGTAGTGATAAAAACATCATTGACACCATGTCACGAACAGAGGCAACGTCTCTCACTCTAGACTAGCATGCTCCAGCCACATCTCAAAAGAATGACGATGACCTCAATGACTTTCTGAATGACAAGCCTACACTACGTTTATAATAAATTCTCATAACGAAATCCACCAACTTTTTATTCTGTGACATGTCAAATGGAAACCTTTGACCATTCAACATTACTCATTTGAGCAACTGCATAATCCCCACCACTCCAGTGCACGTGCACGTCACCTCATTTCAGAGTATTTCAATCTACCGTAATGACTAGATTTTCATCTGCCTTGAGTTTTTCCATTCCATTATTAACTTCATGCATCTTCTATTACTGCTCACTATTAAAGTAGATATATAAACTTGAACTACAACTGTATCATTAGGTTTCATTTCTGATAGTACTATCAATTGCTGTTTTTGCTTGAATAGCAAATTTTAGTCGAAGAGATTCTCACACTTTTTATAGTTCTGAACACGCTTTTTGTAGAAATCGCTTTTCGTAGAAGTGAATGATATTATCCAGACTTACTTATAAATATGTTTGAAGTCGAAAACTCCATGCAAACGAAATATAAAGAATAGGTGGAAACTAATGAGGATGTGTTGTAATACATGTACTGAAAAAAATACAGTGAAAAATTGAATTTGTTACCAGTTAATGAATTTACCATTAATTAATTGATTAATAGTTATATCGACAATATCTTATCGTAATGTTCAAATTATTATTAAATAATCATCATATATTTATATTATATTGTTAATATTATTTTATAAATTTAACAGTAAAAAAACAAAGGCTTGCACAATAAAAAATTACCAAATAATTTTGATAAATTTTTTTGTTAAATCATCATTATTTTATCCTCCCTGTTAACTGTTGTTAATAATACATAAATTACAAAGATTTTTCGTAAACCGATTACTTTGTATAATAATTAATATTTAAAAAAAAATCATAAATATAGACAATTGTTAGTTGAACAAAATATTTATTGGCTGTTTAGTCATAGTAAAAATAGTATCGTTAAATCTGCAGAAAGAAGAAAAAGGATTCACTTGAACAAAATTATTAAGCCATTGCAATAATATGCGATGCTACAGCAAATTAAAATCTTATTATATAGAAATACTTAAATCTTTATGAAAACCTATATTTATAGGTAATTATTTTTAATAAAGTCTCTTACAATGCACAACTAGTACTAAGGTCAAGGAGTAGGTGCTACATCAAGGAAAACATCAATAATTTTTTGGTCTTTTCACGATTATTTTGTCAAATTATTGTATGATTTCTCATTTTTAAAATGTTGCACGTCACTTAGCTTGGGAAACCTCTAACATGAAATATATTGTATATTAGATACAATAATTAAATTTGTGCACAGTAAACGAAAAAGAATGTATTCGATATTAAATTATCATCATTTTCTATTGACACTTTGATAAATATATATTTATATTATCTTATAAATTATATAAATATAAATATAGCAATCATTTAATAAAAAGATAAAACTCAATTCCACAAAAATATTTACTTTTTTTTGTAAATACGTATTTCGATAGCAATTTTTTCATCTTCAGTACACAACAACAACTTTATCGATATTTTTATTAAATTAAAATATCCACAAATATTTTAAAAATATAAACATAAAATTATCGGTTGTATACTGTAACGAGTTTTTAAGCAATAAAAACAAAAAAATACAAAATATCTACATAGATAGGTACTCGAAGTATTTTTTAATTGACGTATCGTTTTTATTTTCGGCGTTTAATATCAAAATAATAGTTATAATATACCGAGATTAAATAAAGTATAAAATAGTTAAATTTAAGATGAAATAAATAAGTATATTTTGGTGTTAGTTACTTGTAGAATTATCTATATATATAAATAGGTATAACTAGTAATGAAATATTTAATACAATATTTATATTTCACACAATTTTTAATAAAAATATTATACAATTTACGACATATCTATGTATTTTTTACATTAATATTATATTTAACATAGTATTACCTTTTTTCTTTTGCACGCATACCTAATATAAGCGATTCAAATATGTACATTTTTGATTTTATTATTTTCAATTTCAGCTCCTTATCTTTAACTTTTTGATCTCCTACATTAATTCATAGTAATGTCAGTGTAGAAACGTGATAAATATGTTAGCTTTATAACGATAACGTGATTTAGATACTTCGAGAGTTTTTTTTATTTTAAATAGACGCAAAAACCTCATCGGACGATTTCGGATTTAATATTTTGCTCATATTCTATGAAAACTCCATGTAAACTCTATGTTAAAAATACAAAAATTTAGATAATAGGTAGATTCAATTTGCATATTAGATTATCGTTCACATGTCGTATTTCGTGTTATCAAATATTATTTTCCCGGGCATCATATCATTATTTACTTACTTCGGTTTTATCGTAAAAAAAAGGCTATAGAAAAACGTCGTTTATTTGGAAAAATGTATACTCACGATATGCACGTTACAGTTTAATACCTAAACTAGTATTAAATATGTTAGATTTATAATGTATTATGGACCATGATAGTGCTATGTATAAAATAATACGAGTTTTCACATATTTCAACGAGAATGACGAGGATATTTTTCCTTTTTTTTTTTTTTCTTTTACAGATATATTTTAAGGTATAGCATAATTTATAGTGACTATAATAACTGTTGTCGTGATGTAAAAAATTAAAACTTTCAAATGTCCATATTATAAGAATGTACTACTGAAAGTTGTAGTATACGTATTGTTGTTTTACCACGTTTAGGCACTATATAATATATAAAATGTTATAATATTATATAACATTTTATCGTATCCATTCAACGCGCGATGTACAATAATGCAATATAACCTTTAGGAGTGGCGTCAGTTATAAAACTTAACGTTTGTTTTGGAATGACGAGTGTGATAAAATTATGCGGATACAATTTTATAAATTTACTCCAAGTAACTATACCGTAGCAGTGGCTCGGCAGCTCTATGTCATATTATATTAATTTCTCAAAATGTGTTATAAATTATTGTGTTCTATTTCACTTTTTGTATACTTGAAAATATTATGTTTGTACGAAATTTTTATTCTGTTTACTTTATTAGGTACAGTATAGTGTGAATTAGCTCTAATCTAATTCCAACATAACGTCGAAAAAGTTTTCGTCTTTTGAACGGTGTATAGTTAGTATGTTTATTGTGGACTTAGTATCATTTTAATTACGAGAGTACTATTTCGCTATGAAAATGTATTAGTGTAGTATCCTTTTGATAACCCTATTTACCCTATGACCACACATCACGTTATAGTCCATATCATGATTCGTTACGATTTTGGTAGTTCTGGGCAATTATTTCCAAAAAATTTCCGCTAAAAAATCATGACTTTATTTTTGTATTTTTATTGACAACCCTAAAAATAAAGCTCTGAGTAAGCCCCCCTAAAAACTCAAAGCCTTCAGCAAACGGCGTACACTTTTTTACAGGTTTTTGAAAAAAAATGTTCATTATCTAAATATATATAAATTAACGTTGGTACGTTTTATAAATGTCTTATATGCACATCGTTTTACTATTGTGACTGTGATCTTTACCAGGCATTCACACGTCATTATAGTATAATATATTTTACAGGTTTAAAATTTAAACTATATATAAATCTGTAGGATGCAACTGATATTACTAATCGTACAAAATTAATTTAGTTACTGAAAAGAAAAAATATTGTACATAGTATTATATATCTGGTAATTGGTATCTGGTATATATGTATATATTTTGTTGTATTCGTGGTTTTAAAAGTGCCTGTACACTACATTGAATTGTCCATCATTTAACATGACGTATTAAAACAATGTCGGGCAAACCATTTGCAATGAAAAACTATTGTTAGCTTTTCTCGTTTTTAACAACTTACAAATATCTTAGATATATGATACGAAAAATAAATTATAGATAACAACATTATCTAGTGCTCTACGTAGCCTTTTTGCAATATTTAATTATTTTTAAGAATAATAATATTTATTTTAAAAAAATAAAAAAAGTTAGTATCTTAATAACTCATAAAATGTGTACACATACTTATTACAAAACAGCTATGTAGGCCGTAGGGCACTAGTTAATATTGTTTTTTATAATTTTTTTTTTTTTTGTTTCATTTTTCTACGATATTATTAAGTTGTTATAATTGAGAAATTCAAATTTAATATTTTCTTTAAATGTTAAAAACTCATAAAAAACAACCAAAATAAAAAATTATAAAATCAGTGGACCAATAATTATTATTCATTTTTAAAATGCATAACATTTTTTTAAATTGTCAGATTTTCATTATTCTTGAAATGTTCTAAAAATGTGCCTTAGAACCTCACTGACATCATCTGCGATTTGATTGACTAATCACTGTGATTACATTTTTGATCGATTATGTTATCAAATGTTACCGTAGAGTTGAAAATATTCAACTTTGTCGATATATGGTTACAATGATGTATTGTTATCAGGGAAATGCAAATATAACGATTATAATTCACATTCTCTTTGTTCAAATTATAGTTATCGATGTTCGTGTATTTACTAATGTACATATATGTATTATAATTTATTGTTAAATTATTAGAAATTATAATTATTTTAAAATATAGGTAATATTAATTGGAAAGGTTGTCATGATCTGACATTAACTTAAACGTTAAAACCAGGTTATCTGGATAACGTTTTGGACACTATTGGACGACACGATTTAGTGTAAAGGCACCTTTAGACTGGTCGTTCCTGTCGAATTATCAAATAATACATTATCGACTCGTGTACTAACTGCTAATACCGGTGTTATCAAAATTCTGAAATATATCACACATATTAAAAATATTTTACTTATATTTTAAAACGTAATTCGATTTAGTTGACAATCTTCGAACTTATATCGTGTACGTATACCTGCGTCAAACTACTTAAGGAATAATGTGTAGGTAGGTAATAAACAGATAAGTCCAACCGACTGCATCTAAAACGTCTACGTATTCATAAAGCACAAAGCGAATTATTATATTTCATATTTATAAATTGCTTAGTGAACAGTTGATAGGAACGATTCTTACAGGAATTATTATATTAATTATTAATGAACGGATTCCCTATACATAAATATATAGGTATATTTTTTAATTAGAAATGTGAATGACTATTAATTTTTTTTTTTTTTTTAAGAACCCTGTCAACTATTATTACTATTGATTTTTTTCTCGAACATATTATATTTTTAAAATTTCTTGACACTAAATTAATTGTATATCGAATCAACGAAAAACCAAGTGGATTCCTAATTAAAATAAGAGTTTGGCACCTGTTTCAATGTGCACACTTCCCGATTACAGTCAACAATCTAAATATTCAATTCCAATCCGAAAATTCAAGATAGTATCGAACTTCAATATTGTGCGAAATATTTTCTGAATTGATATTTTCAAAAGTAAAAATACAATATTATACGTATGTTATTATACAACTAATAAAATTAAATTGCAATGTTATTATCTAAATATATGTGTATACTGTATTATGTATAATATATATATAAGAAAATATAAGAAAAACCTAAATGTATTATATTATATTATATTGTTTTTTTCTTTTTTTTATATATATATTAAGTACAAGGAATTAGATTTTTTCGACAAATTCATTTTCGAGCGGACCGATTTCACCTATATTATGTTTATAGCAGTTAAGTAGATAAAAAAATATATGATATTCGATAGATATATTGACTTGGTTAATAAATTATATTACCTATAAATAATTACTCATACAAAATTGTGAAATTGTTGAGATATTATTATTTTAAATTATAACAATATTTAGTTTCGTTTTATAAAAATAAAAACTATATTTTTCGTAAGAACGAGAAAAAATACGACGATTCCTGTTTAAAAAGAAACGTTTACGATATTAAAATAATTTTGCTATAATAATAATATATTATCTATGATAAACTAATATGGCTATATATATGTGTGTGTGTGTGTGTGTGTGTGTGTGTTTAGAGAGGGACATCCTTTATAGGTAATTAAGACACAGACCAGAGGAGAGGTAGTTGTAAATAATTATATAATTAAATAAATATTAAAATTAAAATTTATTGAGACTATGAAAATCAAGTACGTCTTAAAAATTTTTCTCGTTCTCGTTTTAATGCTGTTTTAAGACGACGAATTTTTCATAAAAAATAATAATAATGCTAAATAGGTGGCAATATTTATTGCAAATATGCATAAATATTTATACTAAGGTGTTTATTACTAACAAGATAATAGTGACGAGACCTAAGGTCTAGCCAGAGCACCAGTTCTTATGGCAAAATTGAAAATTACGTGTTCATTTCTTTATTATTGTTTTATTCGGTATTTCATTAAAAAAATATCTACCAATATTGAAAAACATGCTGTTTTACATTTTATAAACTTTAGGGACTATTACATTCAATGGGCATGTCTCTGATATTAAAATTTGAAAACTTAATGAAAAACGAATAAAGTGACAAACGTTCAACATATCATTTTGAAACCAAATCATGGTATATATCAGGGACGTAAATAGAGGTGGAGCTTGGGGGAGGGGGGCTAAGCCCCCAAAAATATTAGTTTTTCTTTTGAATATATTAGTACAGCTGATGGGGCTTAAGCCATCCTGACATTTTTTCCTATTTGCGCCACTGGTGTATATCACACACTAGGTATAAGTACGTGTAAGTAAACAGTAAAATAAAATGAACGGTGGAAACTGAATGTGTTTGTGTTGGATTTATATTTTCCGAACAATTCCGACAACATATAACGGAAATAAATTTCGTATCATTACGTATGGACGTACCGTACCGTCTTTCACGGTATTTCGGTAGGTAGGTACCTAGTTTTTTTTCACACGATTTTCCTAAAAAAAAAAAACTACTGTCGCGAGAAATACGAAAAAATGACCTCTTTATAGCACCGTCCATGTCCAATTTAAAATCTATAGAAGGCCAGTACGTACACGTGAAACTTTTTTGGAGCACTTTTACCAACCGTAAAAAGTGTTTTCCGAAATAATAATAATACGTCGTCGTGTTATTGCGTAAAACCAATATTTCCCTCGCACTTCTCGAAAACTAAAAAAGACCCGCACAGATTGATGATGGATTATTTTATCACCATACGCACGCGAATGAGATGGATGAGTGTGTTACCATGGTTACTATAGGTATGTGGAGTGGTGACATGAATAGCAATATGTATATAGTCGTTGTGTGTTTTGCATTTTCATTATTATATAATATTATACTCCTTGCAGCGATCTTCCAATTTACACCATCAATATGCAGCGTGATTATCATTTATTTTAACACGCTCACCAAATTTTTTTCCGTGAATATGTATCTATTTTTGAAATGTTGTCTTTTATAAACTTGATTTACGTAATTAATTAACTATGAACGTATTTCACGAAATATTTATAAAACATTATAATTTTCTTAATATTTGTTGACATCACGAAGTCATTTCTCGGCTTTCCTATACATTAGATAGTTTTTCATTAAAATTTTATTGAAAATGTTGAAAAATCGAAAAATTACATCTTCAGTTCTTGATTACATTAATCGCTACCGGAAAAAATTATATAACTATAACTAAAATTGTAAAACCAATAGATCCATTGCTTTTCTAAAAATCTCTTCTTTTTCGTCTTCTTCTTCTTCTTCTTTTCTTCTGCCTTCTCTCCTTAACATTTGCAGTCAGCCAACCTACTCCACACGATCCACTTAATCCGATCTACTACATCATCTTCATATTACTCTATATCACATCCCAGCATCCCTTTTTTCGTATTTCTCTTTCCCTTTTTTCTTCAACATATATTTTCTTTGCTTCTATACTAGTCTTTTTAACTTTTTCATTGATTTAATTCTTTTCTCGTATTATTCAGCTATGCTAAATTAATTTTATATTTTTATTTATTTATTTATTTATTTTTGATTAATCGATTAAACGTGAAAATGTTACTAAATCTGTTTGAGTGGAAGAACACACAGGCTCCGAATATACAAATAATCCTGTATCCATTATTAATGTGATAGACCGCATTCATTTAGTGGACTATATAATTCAGGACCTATAATCACCCTGTAAACATAGGTAACCATAATAATAATAATAATAAATATGGCAAAATGACATATCAATAGAACTTTATTTTCAACGTTATGTGGGAAAATAAAATATCTTCTTATATAAAACCTATTTAAGAAGCAAAAAATCTAATAAAAAATAAATAGGTAGTTGAAATATATATTAATTATTATAAAAAATAGAGTGTTATTGTACTTTTTAGATTTTCATAAGTTTCAAATAGTAAATGATTTTTTTTTCTTATCTATAATCAATAATTTATTTATTTTGCATCTTAATCTATGTTGTGATTTAATTTATTATAATAGTTATTTTCACTACAAATCTATCTTCAATAGTGATGTTAATTAAAAATCATAATGTTAATTTATATATTCATCAATATTGAAGTTAGGAAATGTCAATATCGAGCGCAGCGAGAACAATTTTTTCGCCAAAGGGGTGACGTGATGGAGAATTCACCCATCCTCGTAATCCGTATCTATTAAGTGCCTAATAGGTAGTGTATTATTGTGGGAGGAGGGGTGAGGTAGAAATGTTTTTAGGAAAGAAAAATATTCCGCCCCTTCCCCTCCATAAAAACTGTATAGGTACGCCATTGGTAATAGTACATCTGTAGCAGGAAAGACGTTAAAATATTTTATAGCCATTTAAATCTTTTTCTTGATATCGAACCTCTATTCTTTAACTACTCCCCAACGTTCTGATCTATACCAGCCCTTATCACTGTCTTGTAAATAAATTTACATTTTGACATGATTAGGATCCTTTTTGCCATACGAAACACGTGACTCTTCATTCAACGTCATCCTTTCACACGTCTCAATCCTGTATTTCGTATCTTTCTCAAAACCACCGTCCTTCCGTAGAATATATCATTAAATCAGTGGTTCTCAACCTTTTTTATTCTATGCTCCCCTTGTAAATTTTCAAAAATCTTAGGCCCCCCCTCTTAAAAAATACCTTTTTTTTGTTTGTTTTAGTGATACAAAATAACTATGTATTATACAAATCATCATATTTTTTTTTATATTTTATTTTAAAAAGAAAATATAAACCAACTTAGTAATATTGTATTTATTGATTCAGATAATATTTCATAGTCATTGTTGGTAGTAAAAACTGAAGAAAGTTCTTCAAACATTGAGCAGTTCTTTAATTAAATTTTTCTTTTCCAATTTTGTAATTTGTTCTTGAAAGCGCTCAAAGAATCTACATATTTCATTATATTTGTACATTTTCCTTGCATTTGAACATTGAGTTTATTAAGCTGCTCAAATATATCAACTAAATATGCAAGGATTGTAATCCAGTCTTTGTAATTTAACCAATTGCAAAATTAAATTTTTTTATGTTCTTCGAAAAATAATTTGAGTACATCTTCTGAGCTCAAACACTCATTTTGTTACATTTCCTTTTGATAGCCATCGAACATTTGTATGAAAAATAAGGATATTATGATCGGCATCCATATCAGTATATAACTCTTCAAAAAGTCGCGAATTCAGGGCACCTCCTTTAATAAAATTCACAATTTTTTCAATCTGATCTAAAACTGTGGCAAATGAAACAGGGAGAGTTTTTGAAGCTAAAGTTTTATTTACATTTTACATTTAGAGAACGATTTTTCACAGGTACTTGAAATCCAGATCTTGGATCAATCATAGCTGGTGTTCTATTTGTACAACATCCACACAGGTTATTCCATGACAGATTTTCTGTTTCAAAAAATGATGCAACTTTTTCCAAACTATCTGTGGTCTCAGTGATGGTTGCAAGTAGAGAACAATAAAGAAATTCTTCTTTAAATAAGCCAGAATGAACGTACCTTGCAAATACCAGTAATTGTCTGTTGACACGTCTGTTGATTCATCAAGTTGAATTGAAAATAGGCCGAGGCAGCAGACCTTATCTCCTGGATTACTTGATTTTTTCCCCATGCAGTATTTAAATTCCCCTCCGGTTGGGAACCACTGTCATAAATACTCGAACTTCTCAATATCATCTCACTTTTTCACCACTCCTCGTTCACACCACGCTAAAGGAGTTCCTTTTCTCCGAAATCACACTCATATTCTGCGTTGCCCCCCCTCCCCCCAACTAATCCTAAATCCTTCCATACGCAAAAAAGGGCATGTCTCCACTCTTCGTGTCTACGGCCGGTTATTATGCACCCGTCGTACGCTTCACACACTCCTTTTTTTTTTTTTTTATCACTACGCTCAAAATCTAAAACATAAAATATTTCACGAATAAAATTTTAGTAAATTATTTTAAAACATATATATATATATATATATAGGTATAGTTTTTAACCATGAAAAATGATTTACAAAACAAATTGAAATTTGTTTCTTTAACCGAACATTGAAATCACACGACTAACGACAAGAAATAATTAACTATATTCACGAACGAATTATAATATCATGTTATTATAATATAGATTAGTAATAATGGGTGTAACCTAATAACACGATTCGGTTGATAACGGAATCGTTCACTTCGTGTTAGATCAATCAACCATCAAAAATACCATTTTTGGATAGTCGATCCAACGGATAGTGGTAAACTATATTAACGTATCCGTCGGCTACGTCTTATCCCATTCGATCGAGTTCAAAAACAGAACCCCGGTATACCTACGGATACCGCGTGTTCGGTCGGGCCGCATTGAACCGGAACGCGCACGTACGCGTATAATACTCGTGCGAACACAAACTCATATTATGTAAGTGTATGTGTGCGCGTACATTGTGCGTATACGTGTCGTGTGTATGTGTGTGTGTGTGTGTGTGTGTGTGTGTGTGTGTGTGTGTGTGTGTATATATTGTGTACGTGCAAGTAGCTCCGGAGTTGTGGTGTGCACTTAGACCGTCCTAATTTAGCCGGACCCCCCGCCAGCGCCCTCGGAGGCCACCTACTGTCTGTCGGTTAATTACAATCTAGATTAATAAGAGAGAACCCTGCAGGCTCCGTGTTGCCCCCGTGTCTCCGTACTGGAAATTTAATCAACTGTCGTCGTCTTTACACACACACACACACACACACACACACACACACACACACACACACACAAATGCACGCGTATATTATATAGATTAGAATTTTTAATAATATAATAAAGTATAATAAATATGTACTGCGCACGCGTGCTTTCCGCACACGTGGTGATACCTATATTCGCGACGAACAACATATTTCTATAGGTAGGTACTGCAGATATCGAGTTCACTCCGAGTTCGGGCCGAAATGAAAAAAAAAATAAAAAAAAAAATAAAAAATGCATTTGTGGAAAACTCCTGGTCCATAATCGCAGTACAAGGGAAAACCGAAAAAAAGTTTCGAAAATATTCACAGGACGTAAAGTAACGTTCTGAGAATATTATAATTTTAGGTGCCTGCCTACCTACATGTATTTTTTTTTTTCTTTTCGTCTAGAAAATTTATGTTTAAAAACCGTATTTTGACAACGGTGAAATATTCGTAAAAACGTTAAACTTCCGGACGACGCGGATATCGCTAAAACATTAAACCTTATGTACATTAAGCATATGGTACATAAATCACGAGGAGATTCTCATAAAAAAACATTTCGTTCTCTACAACGTTCCGGACGGTATTCAACACAGTTACAATACTATACGAAACGCTACTAAATCTGCTAGCACTAAGCGATAGTGTAAAGTTCTTAATAAGTACAAAAATTATTTTAATTTGTATAAATTATTGATAAGTATAATATACATCTTATGAACGTTGTATTATTTTACACACCAATGACGTATTTAGCAAACATGATATAGGTAGATACGAACGAACACCAGTTGCATCATTTCGAGTTTTTTTGGACAGGAACCAAATTTCAGACTGTTTTCATAAAAAAAAAGTATGTGCTTAAACCTAAATTACTATTTCTTCCAGGAATTTTATTATTTTTATTACAGTGCTTACCGACTTTATATTTTTATAATCAACAATTAACATTTATCACTTTTATCGATTATAAAAAGAGATAAGAATATTTTACCGTTTACGAGTTAAAATATCAAATGGGTAACTTCTGCTATATTATTAATTACAAGTGTGCAGTGAATAAAATACGATAGATTAGAAAACGATTCGTAGACATTGTACGACAGTAAAAAATATTTCGAAAGCAAAAGTTATTAATAAAAAAAATTACATAAAATTAAAACGAAAAATATTCTGCCACATTGAGCGAAAACTGGATCAGTACCTACTTCACTACATTTTTTTTTTTCTTTAAAATATTGATATTTTTGTTTCTAAGGGTAAATCCGGTGATATCTGCCCATGTTTTCGACGTAAAAATAAAACGCGTACCTATTTCTATAGGTATAGTACGAAAATCGTCGACAATGAATGCAACTAATTAACGTAATGAAATTACGGATTATGTGAAAAATATTCGAAGTTTTGTACGCAAAGTCACGGTAAATGCAAATACATGAACTCGATAAATCGCACCACGAAACACTAATATGAAGGGTCCAGTGCAAGAACCAGGTATCTCCACTTTTTTTCGAAATTCACTTTTATACATTATCTGATAAAGGAAAACTTTTTCTACAGTTTGGTGCAATAACCAGATAAATCCGTCCATTAGATAGGCTTATATCATACAAAAGGAGATACCTGGTTTTCAGATTTCGGTGCAATAACCAGGTATCTCCGGAGATACCCGGTTATTGTACCGAAACAACAATCAGCCACACTGATATGGCAAAATATTGTATGATAACATTATATTAATTTTATGTTGTTCCATTTGCATAGTATGTAAGAGTTATTTTGTTTATTAAAAAAAAAAAATGTAAAAACTAAAAAACTAAAACTAGTATTGACAAGTACCATTATTATTTAAGTATAATCAAAAAATAATAATAATAGGTATTACCTAGGAACTCATATTTTGTTTTTATTTATTTCATTTTTATAAAGGAGGGGTAATATTTATTGTATCAATCTATACTATGTTTTAAAACATAACTATAATTCATAGCTATAATGCTTAGCAGGTTTGTGTTATTTAAGATTACATTATCATCATAAATTTTTATAAAAATAAAATATAGAAAAACAAAATTTGTTCGTTTCGTTGCAATAACCAAGTATCTCCAGTTTTTTTTTCTTTGTTTTTATTAAAAAATGTACTTCAAATTATGTAAAATGTAAATCTATATTTATGTTTAGATAGTATTTCACATGGGAAATTAAAATTTTTTTAGAAAATTTATTAGAATTCATTAGAAATTTAATTATTTAGTTTTTTGTGTCTCCTGAATAATTAAAAAAAATGGAGATACCGGGTTCTTGCACTGGACCCTTCATTTGTTAAAAATCATGTCCCCGCTCTATAACTACAACTTTTCTCTGTATAATCGTAGTCAAAATGTATATAACATATGAAAGATGAAAATATAAAATACACACTATGACACAATACTCACAAGGAGTATGTGGGATATTCAAACTGAAAACGGCATTAATAAATTAACTACCTATAAATATTATGAAAGATCCATATATACCATATATATAAATATCGTATATTGTACCTTTGCACTTATGGAACCTCATAGTGTCGAGGCAATCTGTAATCAAAAGCAACAAATTTTCAATAAATACCTATTCCAAATTAACATTTCTATTTTATTTTAGTATTTCTTGTGAAAAATAATAATGATATCCATATAATATTATAGTAGTGACTGTTATTGTTATAATTATATTTTATTTTATACCTACCTAATACAAGTCCTATTCAAGGATTTTTTTAAATCGGTCCAAAAATTTTACAAAAAAAAAAATAGACAGGGTTGGTCAGTCCAAATATTTTACAAAAAAAAGCCTAGGCCTGGTTTGAAAAAATGGTAAGAAGTTAAAAAATTCTGTCCGGCCCTAAGTTTTTTTTTCAAAGTCCGGCCCGAAAAATTGTACAAAAACAAAGTCGAGGGCTGGGGCCACTCTTGCAGGTCTTTAATAGCCACATAGGTATTTTTATTGATTTAATGTATGATCTATTTAGTTTTGAACAATTTTGCATTAACTATGCAAATGAACATCTTCAGTATTATTTCAATCAACATGTGTTTAAATATGAACAAGAAGAATATCGTAAAGAAGGAATTAAATGGAGTGATATAGATTTTCTAGACAATACTGGATGTTTACAAATGATTGAAGGCAAACCAAATGGATTATTGTGTGTTTTGGATGATCAATGCAAGTAAGTAGTTATATCATAGTAATAATTGTTATTATAGTAATAGTTATATCGATCAATCGCATGCAAATTTTATTATTATTTATTATAATTAAATTTTATCTTTCAGTTTTCCTGGTTCATCTTGTGAAACATTATTACAAAAATTTAATTCTGTTCATAAAGATAACAAGTTTTATGAAGTTCCACAGCGTAAGGAAAATGCTTTTATTGTGATACATTATGCAGGAAGAGTTAAATATCAAGTAATATGAATATATTTTAATCAATTTTATATACCACTTTTATTGTAACAAGGAGTTAAATAATTTATAAGTACACAAATTAAAAATATAAATCATGAATCAAAATATAAATATGATAAAATATTGTCACATGTTTTTAACTATGCTTACCTTTGCACAAATTAATATTGTAGTAATTTAAAGTTTCATCACATTTGATAAACAATTATTTTTGAATTAATTTCAATCTTATAAAATGCTTTTGTAATGTAGTCAATCATTTATTTTATTGAGTCTAATGTATATTCAAAACATTACGGTATAATACACAAGTATGATTTTTAAAAAATTAAATGATAATATGCAGTTATATTAAGTTCTTTAGTATTAAGTTAATAATTATAATGTTAATTTTATCAATATATTTAGGTTTTTGAGATGAGAGAAAAAAATTTGGATCTTATGCGACCAGATATTGTAGGAGTTTTAAAAAACAGTAGTATGGCATTTGTCCGGGAACTTGTTGGTGCTGATCCAGTTGCTGTGTTTCGTTGGGCTATTGTAAGAGCATTTTTTAGAGGTTATTTTTCATTTCAAGAAGCTGGCCGTAGACATAGACAAAGCAGAGGTAAATTCATGATATTAATTAGTAATCTAACAAATAATTTATGATGTAACAAAATTAATATTATATTAATAAAAATAAATGAAAATGAAAATAATGATTAATTTTAGTTGATGGTGTAAAAGCGTCAAGTATATCTTTACGTTTCCGAAACAGTATACAAAATGATAGTCTAATCAGGTAATGTATTATTTTCCTTTAATTAAATTAATAATTTAATAACTATAAACATTATAAACAATAATAATTGATATATTTATATTTATAATGATACAATTGTGGCGTCTGTCTTGAGAAACAAATCAAATAAATAAAAGATTAATATTATAAACAAT
This sequence comes from Pemphigus obesinymphae, assembly GCA_025469235.1. Lineage (NCBI taxonomy): Eukaryota > Metazoa > Arthropoda > Insecta > Hemiptera > Aphididae > Pemphigus > Pemphigus obesinymphae. Next base: position 65,085 of record JAIPRL010000325.1, on the reverse strand, counting down.
GACTAATGTTTGTTTATGAAATATATTGCATACCAATTGTAATATCTATCTTGGTTATTTTCAATCTGTTCATAAATCTTGTGGATTTTATAATAAATTTATTTATTTACTATATATAATATATTAAAAATTAAAATAGATACTCTAGAGTATAGGTTGTATAATTTTATTGATAGATTCTTAATTATTTAGTAAAGTACTTATATATTATTAAGTATTGTAAATTAACAAATTTTTATTCAATTATAGTTTTTAATTTTTCAAATATTACTAATTAAATATAAATATTATTATTGTCCACAAAATATCAAATGCTAAAAAAAAAAAATCAAAATTTAATTTATAATTTACATTAATTTTTTATGCTGCATCCAGCCATTTAGTTACAATGTCATCGGTAAACCTCACCATAAATCGTATAGTGTAAGTTTAGTTAAATACTACTGTTATTTAAAAAATTCCTGTATTTATTTATATATATTATAATTAAATTTTTACTTAAAAGACATATTGCACAATATACACAATATATTGCTTATTTTATTTATTTTTAGCCAATTTTATCTGAATTTCAGATATCAATAATATATTTTTACATTTATTAGCTTAGATGAATTATAGTTTGATTTATTTATATTTTTCATTGTAATGCATAATTCAAAATAAATTAGCATCTTGAAATTAAACATAATATTTCCAGGTACACTCCAAAATATCCTGTTAATTCCACATCTTATGGAGGTGGATATGTTCTTAATGTGGGTAAAAAATTGGCCTCCAACCCAAAAAATGAACAAAATATTTATAAAAATCATTCAGCTTTCAATAAATTCACCCACTTAGAAACTAATAATTCTAATAAAATTTTAAATAATGAAGATATAAAAACTCGTGCCAATTGCAAATCTGCAGATGAAGATAAAGTCATTGAGCGAGCTACACAAATTGTTATGTATGTTTCCAAAAATTAAACACAATAATACTTTGGTGATTGGATGGTTTCGGAGATTCTTAAACACTAAAGGAACGGGAAACTATTATTTTATTTTTTCTATGTAATAAATAAACAATACTTGAAACATATTACAACACATTTACCTACATAATAATACAATATTTTATGAAATAATAAATGTATAATGTAATGCTGATTATTTTTAATAATGTAAATATAAAGTTGGCGAGTGCTTTATTTTGAGACAAATCATAGGCGTGTCCAGACTTTCTTCGCGGGTTATGCACTTACCCCCCCTCCCCCCAAAAAAAGGTCAACATTTTTTTTTTTTATCATTTTTCTCATAACCGAGTAATTAATTTGTTTAAAATTCAAAGTACTAAATTCTGAATATATAAAAATGAAAAACATTAGTGACTCAAGTCTTTCATGAGCCATTGTGCTGCAAACTTTTGTTTTCACGATGGCCAATTTTGAAAATGCACGTTCGCACGAACTGCAGCTAGTCACAGGAATGGTGGTGAAAAGTATTATTACGTTATAAAAATATACAAAAATTTATATTATCAATGAAATCTAAAATAAAGTGCACTTCGCTCGTCGGGTGGAAGCACTTATCGAATAGGATACCTACCTACTCTTAGTGGATGTATTGTATTTGAAAGCAATGATAAGTTATTGAACTCGAAAAAAACGATTTTGAGTGTAGCTTCGGTGTACTTTATATAACTATTAATATTAATGATATTTTCAGTAAATTTAACATTATATTAAAAGAGTAATCGTAGAAAAAAATAAACATCCTTGGAGAACCACTAGCTTCCTCACACGCTAAAATCTAAAACACCTTTTTGCCGACGATATTTTAAATTTAGTTAAACAATTAAAGTAATGCACAACTTTACATTAAATTTTTTTAGGTATTAAAATCTAATTTTACCAACTATTTGGACTTAAATACCTCAAAAATGATAATTTTGTTAAAAAACTTTAAATGACTATAAAAAAAAATTGTGACTTCAGATTTTTGAATTTAATTAGAGTAACGTATATTTAACGTTGTATAAAATGTTCAGATCTTAAAACCCAAAATTACCTCTTTTAAAATGTAGAAACCTCAAAATCTAAAATGTTTATAAATATCCCACAATTTAAAAAAATTTAAATTAACGTGAATATATTACTAAATTAAATATTCGATGTAAATTTCAAGATTTTAAATTTATTATTTTCGAAATTACGTAGAAATGAAAAATCTCCATTTGACAAAATTGTATTTTTGCTGTTTTTTCATCATTTTTGGGTAGTTTTTCCTTAAGCATTAAAAAAAAACAAAATTTATAATAGTATAATTTATATTAGCCACAGACATTAAATAATACAATAAATTCATGACAGAATAACCTAACATAAAATAAATGTTATGTCATGAATATATTTGTAATATAGCATAGAACATATATTAATTCAGACAAAATTAAAATTTGCGGCTGATTTTGCAGGTCGTGCCTGTGTATGATAGGAACGAACGTAGACACGCCTATGGGACAAATAGAGTACATACAAGTATAAGTACTCGACTTGGTTATATATTTTTTAATGCTCGACTTTATTGAGTACCTACTTGTTTTGTATGGATTTAATATAATTTACTGGATGGTGTCTTATTGCTAAAAATAACTCGAAAACCAGATATTTTCAAGAAAAAAGTGTTGGAATTTACAAAAAATAGATTGTTATTGTTTATTATTTATGATTTAAGATACTATTACTATGTATTCTTATTTCCCTGGATCTCAAATTACCTATTATTAACTCATATTTGAGTACTCAAGCATTTTTGAGTAATCAATTTTTAACTTAACTCGACTCATACACAAAAAACAATACTCACCCACATCTATTGTAAATATATATTTTTAAATGACTTCTTTACTTATAACATGTAGTTCATTATAAGATTGTAGTATGATTTATTAATTAGTATTAATTTAGCATGTGCATGGTTTATAATCATACTTTACAAAACAAACATAAAATCAATATAAGTTTTAATAACTAATTTATTATTAAATTAATAATTCAATTTGATAAAATAAAACTAAAGATCAAAATTTTAGTTTCAAAATTAAAATTAATAAATATAATTTGGAACAATTATGTTTTTATTAATTTAAGCTTTCAAGCCTTCATGTACCTAAGTCTTGTGCTTTTTTTCTGTATTTTTTTTATAATAATTTACTAACAAATAAAACAATGTAGGTATATAATTTTATATTATACTATTTTTTTTAACACATTGACTTTTTATAAAGTATTTCCAAAAGTACATATATTGATAATTAATGTAACTATCTTACGTTACAGGAAAAATAAATCTTTTAGGCCGAAAGACCGTGGTAATAAAGGATTAAAAAATCTTCAAAGTGTGAAAACACTTGCTGGGCGAATACAAATACAGGGTTCAATTAGTAGTAAAGCGCGTAAGCAACCACTTACTGTTACTGCTCAGTTTCAAATATCTTTAAATAGTCTTATGGATACTCTTAATCAAGCAAATCCATTTTTTATTCGATGTATTAAAAGCAATAGTAATAAAGTGAGTTTTATTTTTTAATTAAAAAATATACACTTTCAACTTATTAATATTATATTTGTATTTAGGTTGCAAACATGTTTGATCATGATACTGTTCAAAGACAATTACGCTATACGGGCATGTTAGAAACTGTTAGAATCCGTCAAGCTGGATATAATGTTCGACTTAGTTATGAAGAATTTGTCCAACTTTACAGAATATTATTACCTAAAGGACTTAATAGGTATAAATATTTATAAAATAAATGTCATAATCAAATTTAATTTTAACCATAATAATGTGTTACAGTAATTCTCAAGATGTTAGAAATTTCTTACAAACATTAAATTTAGACCGTGATAATTATCAAATAGGTGAATCAAAGGTATTTTTACGTGAATGTGAAAAATTAAAACTAGACTATAGACTTCATCAACAAATAATGGCGAGTATTGTAACTATACAACGTTGGTTTCGTACATTATTACAACGACGACAGTTTCTCAGAATTACTTGGGCTACAGAAACGTTACAAGTATTGATTTATAATATTTAATTAAATGTTTAGTTATACATTTTATAATATATTTGTTATTCTATTGTAGTCTTGGTGGAGAATGATATTAGCTCAAAGGTTAGTAAATAAAATGAAAATGGACGAATCAGCTGCTGTTTATATACAATCTGTATGGCGAAAACATAGAGTATCAAGTTGGTATAAGAATTTACGACAAAGTGTTATTACATTACAAGCTCATTCAAGAGGTTATTTAGCACGACAAAAATTTTCAAAAATAAAAAATACTGTATGTTATTTAATTAAACATATGAATTTTTAAATATATATATATATAACTATTATTAAACTTCATATTTTCAGAGAAAGAGTATTTCGGCACCACAAATTAGCAATTCTAAAGAATCTAGTCATGAAGAACTGCACGATTCTGAGTAAATAATTAAATTTATTTAAAGTATTGTATAAATCAAAATGTTGAGCAGTAAATAGGAAGATAGCATGTAGAGTATGAGTGTAGCAAAAATGAGAATATTAAGATGAATGGAGTGACTAGAGAGGTAGTATAGAATTGGATTCAATTATAGAATAGATTGAGATGGTTCTAAAGTTTTAATGTTAAAGAGTTTCATGTTTTAAGATGGAAAGAGACTAGTAGTAAGATTAGTTAAGGGAATGTTGATGGAAAAAGGAGAAGAGGAATACTAAAAAAGAGACAAGGAATGTAATAGAGAGTAATTTGAGGTACATGGGTATAAGTGAAGAGGACACAGGTGATTAAGTTAAGTGGAAGTGTAGGACTAGGTTGGCCAACTCCTTAATAGTTGTGAGAGAGGGGAGCAAAGGAAAAAAAGAAGATAATTTTGTACATAATAATGATTTAATTAAAAATTAAAATGTATATTTATTTCATACATAGGAGTAGTGAAGGAGAAAAAGGTGACAGTGAATCGGAAGCTGATCCTTTTGTGCAACCCAAAATAACGAATAATAAGTATGTTTATTTATTATATTTTTAATTATTTTGATTTTTTATTATTTTTACTTTATATGCAGAGATGATAAATTTAAAGTCTCAAAACGAAAAGTTTCATCTCGTCGTATGAGAATAGAATCTCATCCAACTGATGTACATAAAGGTAATTTTGAATTATTAATTTTATTTAGCATCACATCAAATGTCAAAATCTTCTTTTTCTCCTTCACCTTCTCTCCTAACTTTTTGAGATCGGCCACCCTAGTCCTACATTTCCACTTAACTATCTTCGACATCTTCACTTACCCCCACATTCTTCTTATCATTCTCCTCCTCCTTCAACATACATTTTCTTTACTGATCTTACTTCCTCAGTCTCTTCCCTCTTTAATACATGCCTGAGCCATCTCGATCTATTCTCCCTCATTTTGTCAACTATCGAAGCTATTTTCTATACTATCTCTTATATACTATTTTGTCCTCTCTAGTCACTCCACTCATCCACCTTTAAATTCTCATTTCTACTACACTTATTCTCTGTTATATCCTCCTATCTATTGCCTAATATTCTGTTCTATACATCATTGTAGTTCTCACCACTATTGTATAAAATTTATAAGTTAATATATAAATTTATAATTAAATGTCAAAAACAAAATGTAAAAATAAGTAGTTTTTCCTTATACATAAATAAATTGGAAAATTACTTTTTTTAAATACTTTCCTGTTTATATTTGCTACCGGAATATGGGTACATATATACTGGTTGAATCAAATCTTCTGGTCGAAAATATATTCACATAAACAAATTAAAATACTCTCTACTCTGAATTCAAAACATTGTGAAATTTTTCTTCATTAAATGTATGTTTTGTTAGAGCGTAAAGAGCATAATATATTTCATAATACTTATATAACACAATAAATTGATGTGTGCTCAAAAATAATTATTTATAATAATTTAAATTTAATACAAATGATTATATTATACTTTTAAATAAAATCATTTTCTTAAACTATAGAACATTCTCATAAAACTGATGGTCTAACACTTGAAGGAACTGCATTTAGTGATAGTGAATTAGATGACACTCATATGAAAGCACCAGTTGTTTGGAGAAGAAGAGAACGAACTAGTGATTCATCTAATAAACGAACTTTTTTGTCCAGAACTCCACATATAACTGAGCCAAGTGCTCCTGTCCGTTTACTAAGTCGACTGCGTGTATCAAATACTGAACCAGCACCAGCGTAAGTTATTTAAATATGGTTAAATAATATTTAACCATTGGTGGTGCACACGGGGTAAATAATTTTTATAGATATTTTATGTATGTATATAAATTACATTTATCATAGATCAATTTTTTAGTTTTGATCACACTTTTTATATTGGAGTAAACATTTTACTTCGTGGACACTACTGTGTAGTCTAACACAGTGTGTATCACTAAAGGTTAAAAATTATTAATTAAGTATTCTATAATTATTACATAAATTACAGCGTTAATATTTGCATTTATTGCTGTAATAGGCAATATAAAATATAACAAAATAATTTTAAGCAAAACTTTAAATCTATTATCAAATTTAAAGAGAAAAATATTTTTGAAAACATGTCATGTTCTTTTGTCAAATATTGTCTGAAAAATAATTTAAAGCTAATTAAAAATCTAAAACTGTTTAATATGTATAGATAAAATTTTTATTTTAATTCATAAATAAATGATTATAATTTGTAGCATGTTTTATATGTTATTTTTCAATAGATCATTAAATTCCGTTACAAATGAAAAAGAATTAAAAAGAAGAAACAGTGATGGGTCAACTACACACACAGGAAAAACAGAAGAATCTAAATTGACATATTCACCATCTTTTGAACTTTTGGAATGGAAAGGCACTACTATGTTTACAATAGCTGGCCATCGCTTTAGAAAATTAGGACGATTTACTCCCCAAGATAAATGTACTTACTGTAATAAATTAATGGATGCATTTTTAACTCAAGGACACAAATGTTCAGGTAAGTGTATTTATTTTGTATACGTTAAATTGTTGTGCTTTTTAAATCTAGAATTAACATTTTTCATTTAAAAATTAAATTTGGATTGTAGATTCTTGGCCATCGATTGTTAGTATATTATATATATACATGATCATTCATTTTAAAACTATTGTTCTAAAATCAATGCTATGATAAACAATTTTTAAAAATGTTCTATATTACATTACAGGCACGATACTTTGTTTTTATTAGTATTATTTTTTATATTGTTTTGTCCTTAAAGAATGTCCAGGTGTTATTTATTTCAGATTGATCAGGTTTATTTAGCATAGTGATAAGTTAATATAGCATAAGTTAATAACTTAGGTTTTGATATTGTTGTAGGGTATATGAGTTGCCCATGGGTGAAAAGGGTGTGTCCAATTTTTAGTTTGTTTATATTGTCTTTGTGTTTTCTTATCCAATAAGGTTGCTATAAATTATATCCTGAGGAAAAGTCAATTGTTTATAGTATTCAATACAAGCGAAACAAACAAATTTGGAAAAAAAATGGCTTAAGTCAATATTTATTTATTTTTATTTTCAAATCCATATATTTTATATGGTTCAAAAAATCATAATTCTATTGTAGGTTAGACTTATTCCCTTTTTCCCAAACAATAAGTAATATTATACTAACTTTATTAACTATAAGACATTTTTATTATCGGTAATATAGGGGTTAGAATAAGCAAACACTTATGCCATTTAGACCGAAAAATTAAGGGGGAAAAATGCTGTAATATACAAAAAATTGACTCAAACACCCTTTTTCCAAAGATATATTTAAAATTAAATTTGTTTATTTGTGTCATAGTGTGCACATTTAGGTTGTTTCATTTATATATTTAGATGATTTGCCTCTATTCCCTTAAATGTTAATTGTGTCCTGGGATTAAAATAAAAATAATTTTTTTGCCAATATCATTAGTTTTTAATTATATTTATGATAGATCTTCTTCTTTAAAATTGTTGTTAATGTTTTTTTAACACATTTAGAAATTCACTATTTCGACTGTTAAAAAGGCGTAAGCAACACTTTTGTTAAAATGCATTATTTACATTTTATTGTAAGCAGCGGAATTATATATTGATAGAAAATTTTCAAAAATGTGTTAGAGCTCGATAATTTATGTCAAATGATCTCAACCTGAGTGCTGTAAAATTATTGAAAACATTAATACATATTTTTCATGAGTTTAAAATTAAAATGAAAAAAATCAAATACTAGTTGAAAGTTTTTGTATTATATAATTGAATATGTCTGGTTTTTCTTCCATGGTCTAAGTTAAGACCAAAACCTTAGGGATAAAGAAAGGTTCTTGGCGTCCTCTGTGGACCGTACTGATATTCTATGGCAAAAGTGCACAACCTATAAGGCTATATTATTTCTAACATCAGTCTTGTTTTTAATATAACTATAACAAACTGTTATTTATAATAATTTTTAACATATTTAATTATGGATAAATTTATTTTAAAAAATCAAAAGTTTAATGAATATGACCATTTATTTAATCATAACACAGAGTCAAATTCTGGTGAGTTAAATCGATATAATTCTACTTAGATCTATGACTGTAACAAAAAATTTTAAAAGAAAAGGAAATTAAAATTTGTTAGTTGTTTATATAATAACAGTTATATTAGGCGTGGTATTATAGGTATATTAGGCATATTAGGGGAGTGGTTATTCCTCCTTGTAGCGAGGAATTGCCCGTTAGGTCATCTATCAGTATTCATTCTATATTTCAACGGACCCCCCAGGTGAGCTATTTTTCATCCTCCGGAGGTTTTAGGTTTATAATATGTCATTTTAGATAATACTAGAAAACTATAAATCGTTAGTTTTCAAAACCAAGTTAAGTGTCAATTTCTAATTGCACAATTGTTCTTCATTTGTTGAATTACGTAAGTTCCAAAACTCAAAATTAAAATTATTGAGAGATGTGGTAAACTAGATATATTTTTTTTTTCATTACTATAAGAAATTAATTTTGTTATGATAACTCACCCTCTTCCCGTGTTGCAATAGGGTTGAAAAATAGCTAATAATGGTAGTCTTATGGAATTACAAGTTTAATTTAAAAAATAAGGCTCTTTGAATAGAAATTAATATAACCTTAAATTTAAACATTAATACTATCTTTAAAAAGCATAATAACCAAATTTCTTGTAAATCTTTTAAAATTAATGAAATTAATTTTTTTTTATGGTTATTGAAGTATATATATAGTATATAATATATCGAAATATATTTAATTAAAATATTTTGAGCAAAAATGATAAATAATTAAATTTTCTAAAAAAAAAAAAGGTAATAAGTAAAATGTCATTGGATCAACCATTTGGATCAAATTTAGTTGAGGTACCCCACAAATTTTGTACTTTTTTTAAATCCATGTAAAATTATGTGTTTTAAACGATGGTGTTGTTAGAATTTAGTGGAAATAAAGTCATAGCAATTTTAAGGTTTTTGTATTATCAAAAACAATATATTTCACTCTGCATTTTCATATCAAAAGAGTTATTTTTTCGATCAATAAAAATCGAAAATTTTTGTCAGATATATATATATAAACCAGGCAGGGTCACTCGCTGCGCTCACCCAGACTGTTTAATTCGAGAATAGATAATTAGTTGATAACACAAGGTTGAATTCGGACATTATTTTAAAATAATTGCATTATCGTAGTGAATATTTGATATTTGTTTTACATATTATATTACATTATATACATATTAAATTATTATATCAATAAATTAAAGGGAGAGAAAGTAAATGAAAAGTTTAAAGAATATACAAATAAAATAAAAATACAAGAACAGGACATTAACACCAGATGGACTTCCCTGAAAAAATCAACTACAAATGCAGCAAAGGAAACAATGAAAGAAACAAAAGGCACACTACCAAGGAAGGAATGGATAAAGCCCCAGAGATTATTGAAATGATAGAAGAGAGAAGAAAATATAAAAACTCAAATACTGTTGAAGATCAAAGGAAATACAGGACTAAGAAACTTGATTATAAGGAAATTAAAAGCAGCAAAAGAAAAATAACTGGGAAATAATGTTCAAAATGCTGAAAATATCTGGAGTTGCAATCACAGAAAGAAAATTGCTCTATCAACTGTATAAAAATGAAATAGCAATCGTAAAAATGAGAGATATTCAAAAAGAGTCCAAGATAAAGAAAGGTGTTAGACAGGGATGTACATTATCACCTTTAATATTTATTGCTTACATTCAAGAGGCCATAGATACTTTAAGAGATAGAACACAGCTAGGAATAAAGGTAAATGGTTACAGAATAGACATGCTAAGATTTGCGGACGATATTGCAATAATAGCGGAGAATGAAAAAGATCTAAAAAAGATTTTACATATGAAAATGAACGCAAAGAAGAAGAAGGTCCTAGTATGTAGTAGAGACAGTAACATAAGAACAAGAATAAAATTAAAGAGTGATGAAACTATAGAACAAGTAGACAATTTTATATACTTGGATAGTACGATAAGCTCAGATGGGAAATGCAAAAAGGAAATAAGAAAGCGAATATGCCAAGCTAAGATGGCATTTAATAAGAAAAGAAGTATTTTTACTTCAAAAAACATTAATCTTAACATTAGAAAGAATCTACTAAAAACGTATGCCTGGAGCATTATGTTGTACGGATGCGAAATATGGACTATTGCAAGAGAAGAAAGGAAAAGAACAGAGGCATTCGAAATGTGGTGCTACAGGAGGATGGAAAAGATAAGTTGGACTGATAGAATTACTAATGAAGAAGTTTTAGAAAGGGTATCTGAGAGCAAATCAATATGGAAGAGTATACAGAAAAGGCGAAATGAATTAATAGGTCATATCCTAAGACACGATGGGTTGCTATTACTAATCTTGGAAAGAATCGTAGAGGAAGACCAAGATTACAATACTTAAGTCAGTTAATAGAAGATCAAGGATGTAATTCATATCAAGAGTTGAAGAGGAAGGCTAGTGATAGAGAAACATGGAAATTGCTGCAAACCAATCATTAGATTGAATACTGCAAAAGAAGAAGATGAATTATATTACAGACACTATCATTTGATTATGAAAAACTACTCTTTTAATATGAAAATTTAGCATAAAATATGTTGTTTTTTGATAATACAAATAACTTCAAATCTCTATAACTGAAACAAAGTGTTTCCAAAAAATTCTAAAAACACCATCATTTAAAATATACAATTTTACATAGATTTCAAAAATAAAGACCAACATTTGTGGAGTAACTAAACTAGATTTATACCAACCATTTTATTGTTATAATAGGATTTATGTACTATTTAAGTATGGCTTATATTATAGTATGCTATATTAGATTATATGAGGTTGGCCATTTTTCAATTTTATTTCAATAACATAGCAAAAATATGTATGATGTTAATAAAATAAATAAATAAATAAATAATACATTTTAAGAATATGTATGTACCTAAATGTTGGAACAAAGTTTTTAATAAGAAATAATATTTAAAGATGAATTAATATTATATTTATAAAATATTATAAATATTAAAAATATATTCCATTACCATCACCATTCACAAGGCAAAAAAAAATCCATTGTTTTGATATAGTCTACAAACAATTAGTTACAAACAAAAGTATAATTTTAAAATAAATTCTAAATTAAATTTCTTAAAATAAAATTATATCCTAATGATTTCATTGGTATAAATATTACTATATTATTGTTAGATATATTAGATTTATTAACTGTAGGTTATAAAAAATTTGCATTTTATAGCATTGTATGTTTTATTATTTTACTTTGTTTTCTTTTTTACAATTAAAATTAACCTTCATGGCTTATTTTAAGTACATTGGATAGGTGTTTCTGTATTTTCGTATAACCTAAAAGAAATAAAATGAAAGATATACAATATTTTTTAAATAATAAAACAGTAATTCTTCTTATACTAATAAAATAAAATTGCTGGGTCTAATATCAAAAATATGTAATATGTCGGAAGATATAGAAAATAATTTTGATGAAAAAATTACAGTTCCAATGGTTTTAATCCTTAAATCCACTAATATAAGTGTTAATGTTATCTCATTGGATTTATTTGTTTTATTGATAATGATAATGTCTATACAAAAAATTTTTCGTTACAAAAATTGAAAGAAACTACAACTGATCTTGATGCATTTAATATTGTTGATTCAAATTTTAAATTATTAAACTTATCTTGAAATTTTGTGTTGGTATTTCTCAGGGTTGTAACATATAATATGGTATGGTATAAAATACGTATTATACTTATAATATTTATAAGTTTTATTTTATTTTTATTTTTATATTATACTCTTAATTTTATACGTTTTATACTGTTATAACACAAAATTAATGTAAACATTTTATTTGTATCATGCTTCGTCTTATGCATTTCAACCACAATAAATATAACATTAATCATTGTATAATAGAAAAATATTATAAAGAAAAAAACTGAAGTATTTCAAACTTTATTTGAAAAGGATTCATTAATAACAAATGCATTTTGGTCTTTTGCTAAAAATAAACACTCGGAACTTTAATGTTTAGCACATAAATTTCTTAATATTCCTATGACTAAAATGTCAGCCCATCAAATGAATATTAAGTATTACCTATAGTACTATTATTGTTACATTACATTCATATTATAATCAGTAATTATTTTAATAGTTTAAATTTCAAAATTTGAGGAAAAAATTGGTAGTCAAGTATGTTTTATTTTGTAAAGGTTTTATTTAATTTTTTTTAATTTTGTTTTTCAGTTTTTGTTTTTATTTTATGAATTTGTATTTTATCTTTATGTTATATACCTACATAATATGTAATATAATATTATGATACTTAATAATATTAATGATTAAATATAAGTTTCTAAGGTATTCTTACTATTCTTTTTTTTGGTACATACCTACGGCTTATTTTTCATTTAATAATAAGAAAATTACAAATGAAAATTGCAAATACAAAAACTAATATTATATATATATATATATATATATATATATTCTATTTTAATTTAAAATAAATAAATTTGAAACATTTACATTGATTGTTAAATTGTATTTACATTTTAATGTTAATATGAAATACAGAAAAATTGTTTATACTTTTTATACGCGTATCAACCCTGGACTATTTCCACTCTTGATGCAAAAATTTTATTTTTATTTCATGGAGTATAACTCCAAGAAACCATAACAATATTATGCTATATTTATAATACAAGCTATATATAACATATGCCAAAATTTTAAAAATGTTTAATTATCAAAAAATAATTTTGAAATCCAAAATTATATTTTTTTTATATACATGTTAATACTTTTAAAATATAAACTTTTTAATAACTTATTATTTTATAACAAATAATTTAAAAAAAAAAATTCAATAATAATATATACATATGTGTAAATAAATTATAATTGTATTGTGTTATAGATTGTAAAAAGTTATTTCATACTAAATGTATCCAAAATGGTGGTGTATTACAAATGCCATGTATACAACAAAATGGAAGTAATCGACCAACTAACAGACGGAAACCTAGAAAACCTGCTTCTGCTGGGAATAAAGCTCACATAACACCAATAGCAAATAATCAAAATAATACTACAATAGGAAAATTCAGCTTAACTGGTACATCAGAATTCACAGACCGTACTGACAAGATTATATCTGATGTACGTGAACTGAAAATGATGCAAGATTTTATTACTAAAAAGGTTGGTTCATTTTTTGTATTCATAAATAAGACTAAAATGTTTAGAAATAAATATTAAATTTAGAGTTCATTATTTATTTTTGTGCTTTAAAGTTTAGTAGAGCAGACTGGGGACTAAAAACTTCTTTATCCCTTCAATTAGTTCATTATTCAATTTTTAAACATTTGATCAATATTTTCAAAAAAATGTCTCTGAATATGAAGTTATATGAAAAGTAAATAAATAAATAAAGTTATGAAAAATGTAGGTTGTTTTAAAATAATTAATTAATTAAAAAATGTATGAGGTAAATTATTAATATAGCAGGAAATATAGTATTATAATTATTTCAAATTAAATTTAATATAAATGTTCATAATTAAAAATATAAACATACATGTGGTATGTTTAAAAAATTAATTGAAAATCGTTATTCAAAACATATTTTAATTTATTTTATGTACTTTTAAATGTACTATGGATAGACGTGTATATCCTCTATGTAAACAGTTTGAATAACTCATATATGATAAAAGTGGTATAAAGGTAGCTGCACACTAGATCGGATCGGCTTAGCTTAGCTTGGAACGATACATGTGCAAAATAGCCAGAAATGTCGAAGGTCCGATGCGGGTCAATGCAATTTTCCTACACATGTTGATATTTGACAAATTAATAGTATTATTCATTCATCGTTGCTATATTTAATTATTTTGTATTTTCTCATATACTTGATATATTTTTTTTTATAATGGTTAATGAGGGAAAACTAATTGAATTAGTATGTAAATATATGACTTTCCTGATAAATTTTACCATGATAGTATTCAGAAGGAAAATGCATGGGTAGATTTGGCAATTCGCTGAATTCTCCTTGTTTTTTATTTATACCCAAAATACCCAAAATCTTGATGATTTTTTTTTTTCTTGACAAGCTAGTACTATCATTATTATTTCTTCTATCAAGTCTGAACTCTGAAGAACAACTAATATTTTCATTTTATTATATTATCGAAAATTATTGAGTTAGCTAGGTAAATGAAGAGTAAATTAGGTTAAGTATTATTAGGTAATTAAATAGTAAATAAAGATATAATAAAAATACATTATACAAAGGAAAATAAATATTGAAAAGTAGGTAAATAGTGCCGATATGTTCCAATTTAGTATGTGGCTGAACAACTTTTCTGAACTGGCTAGATCCGAGCCGAGCCGATCTGATCTAGTGCGCGCCCACCTTAAAAGTCATAACATAATCTATTAGATGCTTACAAAATGTAGTTATTTAAATAAAAAATACATTTTATAATTTTATACTCTTATGACTAAGATTATTCTATTATCGTTATTAATATTTATTATTTTGGCCAAACCCAAGTAGTTGGGAGAGAAGACGAAGGAGAAGAAAAAGAATATTTGTTATTTTATACAAGACTATCATAATATAATAAATATAAATATTTTCTATCCCTACTGTTTTCTATATTATACTTGTAGAGATAATATCACTTAATATTTCAGTTGGATGACTAGATTTATATGGGGTTTGTTGAGATTGATAGAAGGTACTGTTGAGAAATCATTTTTAATATTTTCAAATACTTTTAGCCTATTTAGTGTTTGCATGTGCAATATAACTTGCTCTTAAAAAAAAATGAATCCCCATATTTGATACCAGATCATGTTAATGATTTTAAGCCATAGTTCTAAACCTAAAATTAGCAAGTTATAGCTATTTGAAATTTGAAAATAATAAATTTTTTTAAACTTGATACGAATGTAGTTAATTTTGAATTTAAGGGAGCCATACATCAAAATTATTTAGTCTATCTGAATCTGGTATCAAAAATAGATGTATTCTCATTATAAAAAAAGCAAGTTGTATTATTGATACACACACTGAATTAGCTAAATATAGTAGTACCTTTATACTCGTATTAACTGTTAGGTTCACCGCTCTGTGGACAACTCATGCGTTACATTGACGTCTTATTGCCTTTGATTGTGCGAGCCTGTTTTTCATTGCTGGATGGAAAAATGTATTTCAATTTTTAGGTGTTCTGGTTTAGTATATTAATTGAAAAACACATTGTAAAACCAACATTCCTTACTTCGCTCAGAATCCAAAGTATATAAAATAATTGTATTTGTATATGATTATTCAATCAAACTACTAGACAAACATTGATTTACCAACCAATTAATTTTGGTAATAAGTATACTCCGAATACCAATTAGAAATCACAAGACAACTTGTTGTTAATGTTATTACGGTTATAATTTATATATTACGCCTGTCCAAGATATTATAAAAACTTATACAGATACAACCAGTTGAATATAATAAAAATATTACAAAGCAAGATAAATATTTTTTAATTCATTACTATACCTAATTTCTATATTATATTAATTTATTTATACTCAAAACATGAAATATATTAAAAAAAAAAAATGAAAATATGCAAAATAAAATTTTCATTTTTAAATTCTCTGATGTGTGAATCAAATTTTGTAATTAGAAAGCATTATTCTAGACCATCTCTTAAAAGATATATTTTGTATTTAAATCTATACCTTAGTTATTACTAATAAGTATATATTATATTACTTAATAATATCACATTTTGCTAAACTAGGGTGGCCATACGTCCTGTTTTCCAGTGTTGTGTCTCGTTGTCCCATCAAATTTACAATGGAATGCTTATTGTTCCATTTTGTTCTGTCTTTATATAATTTATAGAACAAAATTAATTTTTTGCTTATCTAAAGGATTTTTGTGCAGTTTATGAATAGAAAATTATTACAATTGACTTTTTTTTTTATTGTTGTCCTGCTTTTTAAGTTTCAAAATATTAAATAAGTCGCTCCACTTTTTAAATCTCTTATTTTTATCAAGATAAGTTTATATCATATAAAATATGGGTAAATGTGGTAAAACCACAGGAAACAATGCTATCTCCGGTTTTATTCAATATTCAATTAAATTATATAAAATAACTTAATTTAAAAAGCAGTATAACATGTTATGCTGATTATACTGTTTTGATCTGTATTGGTAATACTTGGAACTAAGTATTTAGAAATATTGAGGATGATTTAATTTCTATTGATCTATTGATAATTGATTGAGTGATAATCGTTTATTTCTAAATTTCAACAAGTCAGCCATTTTACTTCACTATCTATCTGAACACACATTATCAGATATAAAAATCCACAAAAATAATTATAAAAGAATAGCCTTATGTCATTAATCGGTTATCGTTATTATAAACTATAAATATTAAGGTATTGAAATGTGTTCCAACATGAAATGGAAAAAACAGATAACATCCGGTTCAAATAAGTTGAGAAAGATGATATACATAATGAAACAATTATGTGAAATATTACCTTTCAAGGATTTAAGAATTGTATATTTAACACTCTTAAATTTTTTAAATACATATGGTATAATTGGGTAGGGCGGTGCTTATGATAATGCTCTTTCACAGTTTCAAAAATGCCAAAATATAATTGTCAGGGTCGCGAGTTAAATAGATTAGAGATATCCAACCAAAAAACTGTATGCAGATTTTAATGTTCTCAATATAAATTACCATATATCTAAAAATGTAACCAATTGTCCCCTTTAAACCATAAAGTCAACACTAAGTAGGTATGCAGTTAATAATTTCTAATTAGACTGGCCGAAAAAACCGATTGCCGAAAGGTTTTCGATTGTAAATGCAAACTGTAAAATGCATAACATTCAAACACTGGGTTTGACATCATAAAGGATCCCAATTACATAGTAGTAGAATTTGACATTTTAATCAAATATTTTGTTACTTATTTGTTGATAAATTATAATATTGTAAAAATAAAATAACAGTAACAGCACATATGTGAGTGTTAATAATTAAATTTTATTTTTAAATTTAATATTTTTACCCTATGATTATATTTAGCGAAATTCGCTCTATGTTTCAAAATGCTATATAATAATAATATAAATATATCGCTAAATAATTATAAATTTAAATACATATATATATATTGTTATAATTATATGAGTGAGTAAATCTTATGAGAATTACATACCTAATTGATATGTATAGACTTTACAAAATTCATTGTAAATAAATAATACAAAAACACATAATATTTCTTGTAGATATGAAAATTTAAAAGTTCTTCAAATCAACTAGTATAATATTACAAAATAATTAATTGTGTGCACAAAAGAAAAATGTTAGGTATTGACAAAGTGTAATATTTAAAATTTATGCATATTTAAGATAACATATACTACCATAATTATGTTTATAACTATTCCTGATATAAAGCAAATTGTCCTTGTAGGTTGGGGTAATACATACACAGCATAAACAATTGTATGAATTATTCGTACAAAGGTATAAATTCTAAACAAATTATTTGCTAACATTTCTGATGGTTTACTAGTTACAAAAAGTAATCCTGTGATTAAAAATATGGGTATATTTTCCATGTCGTTCAAATGTGCTCTAAAAATATCATTAAATAATATTATTAGTATAGTTACATGTCATTTATAAAATAGTTTATTTTGTTATTTTTACCTTCGTACTCTTTCGATATCAGGATCATCATTTTTTACTTCACTATTTCCTTTATACATTGTCGTATCTTCTGAACTTATAAAAACCTATTTAATATAATAGTTATTTTAGAATGAGCAATAAACTAAATGCTAAACTGTAGTTTATTTAATTAAGTAAGTGTATTAACTAATCATGATTTTTAATTATTTTATTGTTTAATACACTAATATACACAGGGTTGGACAAGATACTAAAAAAAAGTATCTTGATACATAATACATTCATATTGGGTATCTTAATACAAAATACATGATACATTTAATTTGTAGAAAAGATACAAGATACAAGTATCAAAGATACATAAGAGATACAAGATACTCTCAAAAATATTATTATTTTATGATAAAAATGATTGTTACTTATTATAATTGTATAAATAAAATATTTATTACATTATAGAATCATATAAATAAAAAAATACATATATAGGTAGGTGTCAAAAAAATTTATAGAAGAATGAAATAAATTTAAATAAATATTATATAATTACAATTTTAATCAAAATATTACCTATTGCATACAAAAAATTTATATTTGAAATATCATAAAATAATAACAATAGATAATATTTTTAATTATAATATTTTATAGTATTTCATTCAGATGCTCAAGTTTATTTCATATATGATTATAAAATTATATATTGTATATTTTTTCATCATTTTGTGACATAACAGTATAATAAAATTCAAGCATGAAAATCTAGAATAGATAAATTGCGAGTTAGCATCAATATAAACAATGAACAACAAATATCAAAATTATTGTTTTATTTTTATAATATGAAATAAGAAGAAAAAAATGTTAAAATTAATTACCGACTACATAATTAGATTTTTGATAATTTGTATTATATATCTTGTATCTTTTTGTATAAAAATATACATGATACTGAAAAAAAAATGTATCAAGATACAATATACTTTCAAAATATGTATCATGATACAAGATACAATTGTATTTTTGATACGTATCAAAGATACATGTAGGTATCTGTGATACTGCCCAACCCTGATTATACATAATCATTATACATTGATGAAAACGTATTGTCCTTATGAATTATTTACCTACTTAAACAGTTGACCATTATGTATACAAATAAGTATTTTGATTTAAAATTATTTTTTTTATTTTTTAATAATTCAATATTACATCATTACCTTTGAAATGTATGTATTATAGACTATAGTACAGCTTTATTGATTATTAATGAACTGTATAATTTATTAAATAGATACATAAAAAATGCATTATACCTTTACAAATCAACTCAATTATAAATATTGTATTATGTATATAAAATGCCTTTAAGTAATGTTAGCAAAATAAAAAAGAAAAAGAAGTAGGACCAAACGGAGTAAATGAGGAAAGCAAGAAATAAAGTTGAGTGAAGATGTAATAGGAAAGGTTGGGAGGTTCAAATATTTAGGGTCCGTTATACAGAAAGATGGGGGTTTTGAAGAGGATATGAAACACAGAGAAGCGTCAGGTGTTTTGTGTGACAAAAGAATCCCTATTAGGTTAAAAGGTAAATTTTACAAGATAATAGTGAGACCTGCAACATGTATGGAACAGAATGTTAGGCAGTAGATAGGAAGATAGGACAGAGAATGAGTGTATAGCAGAGATGAGAATGTTAAGGTGGATGAGTGAAGTGACTAGAGAGGATAAAATAAGGAATGCGTATAAAAAAGAAGGTAGTATAGGAGTAACTTCGATAGTTGACAAAATGAGGGAGAATAGATTAAGATGGCTCGGACATTTATTAAGGAGGGAAGAGACTGAGGCAGTAAGATAAGTAAAGATAACGTATGTTGATTTTAAGAGAGGGAGAAGAAGACCGAAAAAGAGGTGGGGGATGTGATGGCGAGTGATATAAGGAAGGTTGGGGTAATTGAAGAAGATGCGTAAGATAGAATTAAGTGTAAGTGGAGGACTTGGGTGGCCGACCCTAAATAGTTGTGAGAGAACTGACGAAGGAAAAGAAGAAGTAATATATTGCATATTATGTAACATATATATATGTTTATTTATTTATAATAAATTATAATAAATAATTAAAATATATCAAAAAAAGAAGAGCAGGATAATAATTCTAGTATTGTGCACTTATCTTTTTTTATTTCCCACTTCAATGTAAGTCAGTGTTCTATTATTATTTAAACATTTAAAAAATAGAGTTTGATAATTTATTGGTTTTCTAATCATTAAATGCTTTCTTATGATTTTTTTGTAGTTTTTATTAGTTTTTCCTTAATAAATGAGAAAATTAAAAAAAAAAAGTTCATGAAATTTTCTGAGTATTTTTACTGCCTGAAATAGTATTATTGAAAAATAAAATATATCATTATAAAACAATCATGTAAACATATCTTACTTTTTTTTTTAATCGCTGATGTATCGTTAAGATAGTCATAGTTATCATTTTTAGAACAAGAATGCTACTGTAAAATGCATAACATTCAAACACTGGGTTTGACATCATAAGGGATCCCGATGACATTGTAGTAGAATTCGACATTTTAATAAAATACTTTGTTACTTATTTGTTGATAAATTATAATATTGTTAAAATAAAATAACAGTAACACCACACAAGTGAGTGTTAATAGTTCTGACTGTTAAACACTACTATTTGTCTACAAAGGACTGATGACCTAATCTACCCTCAGTCCTTTGGCGCATGGTTATATTTCCCTTCCATTGTTCGGCGATCTATATTTATTTATTATTAATGTTTGGAGTTTATTTTTCAAATGCTAACATGTAACATTTATTATTAGTTCCTTATTCATATCATAAATGTAAATTTATGAAATAAAAAAATAACGCTGGATCTCATCTTGGATTATTATTTTAGATTTTAAAATAAAGATAATAAAGATAAATAAAGATGATCTAGAGTTAAACTTAGTTTAATCCCAAAAGTATTTTCACAATTTTTCTACAGTTCCTATTTACAAATTTAAAGTTACTAGGAAATAAAAAATTATCATCCTAAAGCTATTTATGCTCAGTTTTTAATTATAATAAGATTGTTTGGACTACATGAAACTTTTATAATATTTTTAATATCTAAAAAAATTTGATTGAAATATACTAATTAAACTAAATAAGGCTCATCATGTATAATTAGGTATTATATTATAAATACGAGTATGTATCGGCTGTATTTTATATTATAATTAATCGTTAGTATTGATGTTATTGGTTATTATGCTATATGCTATATAAGTCAGTGTTTATAAGTTAGTATAAAATTTAACAAAATATACTAGTTATATGATATATGAACCATATATATTTAAGTATTCTATACAATATAATTCTAGTAATTTAGATGCGATTGCGTGTTTTTCCTCCGGATATTGATTTTTCATCAATTATTCACTGCGGTCAAAGTGGTTTAAAATAAAAGTAGGGTTAGGGGATAGATATTTATAAATGTACAAAAAGCTGGTTAGTAGAAAATAGTATAAGTACTTCACTCGGTAAATTAAATATTTGTAATGAATGTATTGAATTTGAAAGCAATGATAAATCATTTTTTTCTATAAAATTAAATGATTCTACATTTATAAATAACTATACGTGTATTTTCTGTTATTGTGAGCTTTATATTTAGTATAATATTTAACAATCCAGTATAAGAATAAACTCTGAATATACTTATTCAGAGTTGCACAACTACCAATAACTATATTTTGGTGTTGAGTTACTTGTAGAATTATTTATATATATAAATATATACCCCGTTTCTACAAAATAATTTGTTTTTATTTAACAAATACGTATTTCGAAAACAATGTTCTCGTCTTCAGTGTTCAACAACTACTGAGTCGTTCGCTTTTTGACTTTGCGTGGGGGACGACCTAAGGGTCTTTTCTATTCCAGGCTTATGCCTCTACTAGTGGGTTGAGTTAAGTTGATGATTTATTTGGATTTTTGGGTGGTTGATTCGGATTATTTTATTATGTTTTGTTTGTTTGAGTTTTTTTTTTTTTTTAAATGTGTTTAGAGGGGGGATGAGACCCATTCGATAGGACGGAGCTTTGGGTGGGCGGTTTTCGGGGGGTAGATAGGAGATTGGAGACCTAGGTACCTGATGTGATGGTAGGTGGAGTGGGAGTTTCTATAGAATAGTGCCGAAGATTGCTTATGGATATTGTCTTTTATGGTAGTGAGACCTGCGGTGGAAAGTGTATATTCGTTGCGGACGTAGGATGGGAGACCGAGGATGGTTCTAACGCCGATGGTTTGGACCGCCTCGATTTTCTTCCATTGAGTTTTGTTTATGAGTGGGGCCCAGGACGCCCCGGCGTAAGTTAGAATGGGTATGACGTACATTTTAAGAAGGTTTAGGCGGGTTCTAGCGGGGATAGGGCTGTTGCGGTTTAGGAGGGGGTAGAGAATGCCTCGGTTCCTGACGGCTTTTTTAATTGTGTTTGTTATATGCTGGGAGAAGTTTAGAGATCGATTAAGGGTGACACCCAGGTATTTGACGTGAGTGGCCTACGGAAGGGAGGTACCGTTGAGGGAGATTAGTGGGAAGGAGTTGTGCCTAGAGTGGCTAAACATAACTGCTACGGTTTTGCTGGGGTTGATTATTAATCGCCATTTCCTGAACCAGTTGGAAGCGAGGTGGATTTGTTTTTGGAGTCTGATTTGGGCCATATGAGGGTTTGTGTTGCTGGTCAGGAACATGGTGTCATCCGCGAAGAGAGATACTTGGACCTGACGAAGGGTGGGGATATCGTTAGTATAGATGAGGTAGAGGGTTGTGGCGAGGCAGGAGCCCTGTGGAACGCCGGCCTGAATGGGACGGGAGGAGGATTTGGCGCCGTCGATCTTGGCGGAGAAAGTTCGATTTTGTAGAAATGATTGGGTGATTTTAATGTTTGGGGAAATGTTCATTTGGGTCATTTTATACAGCAAACCGTCGTCCTAAACTCTGTCGAAAGCCTTTTCGATATCTAAGAAGACCAGTAATTTTCCGGTGTCACCGCTGGTTTATATGCAATTCCGGTGTCGCATATCGGCTCTCTGGTTGGTTGTAACTATGTCATTAGTACACACAAGAACAACATATTTCTACCACGTCAAGGTACTGTAATATGCCGTTCTTGCATGTCATACTTACCTCTTCTCCCCAATTGTTGCTAGTTTGCGGCCGTTGTCATTATTAACCCCGACACCAACTAGTGTCGGGTTGTCTTTAGTACGGGACTATCCGTCCGTGGATGGATTGCCCCGTTACAAATGGAAAATATATTATATATTGTATATTATATATTTATTTATTTATTTTTTGTAGTTCAATTACAATATACTATTTTAATTTTACGAGAAGTAAAATGTGGTTTTGTTCATAATAAAAGATAGAATACTTATGCAAATAAAACTTGATACTTAATATTTATTTCACACGTGTTTATCTATTCTATGTATTTAAACTAAATATAACTTGTTCATAACTAAGTTATAATTATAATTATAATATTATGATTATTGGTAAAACAATTATATAAAATTGTGATTACATAAATGAAAGTTACTCATTTGTAGTCTGAACCAATTTGATTTGTTTTTAACAAATGTTCGAACAAAGTCACATCAATCGTATTAATCATAAATTATTAAATATAAAATTAATTTTAACCTAGTAATGAAAAAAATCTATTAATACTATACATAAATATTCAAAATTACTATAAATGTATTTGAATATTCTTATTAAACCATAATCGTGATGAATAATCGATATTTTTCCGAATGAAAACACAGACGAATAAGATGCACTTGATTATTAATTAGTGGTGTTATAGTGGGCCGGAATCGATACGAATCAAGTTCACGAACAAAGGCTATTTCCAACAATGGAAATTTTTAATTTTTTAAATTATTAATGATTAACTAATAGGAAATAATGATAAAGAGAATTCAGTTTATTTTATGTTATTAAAAAATGTTTTTCTTTGATAAATAAAACCATATCGTTTAACTCGTGTAAAACAGAATCAAAAAACTTCTTACAAATCGTCGTGTGTATATTGTGTGTACGAAATTCTTGTAAGAAAAGTTTTAAATCGAATTTTACAAAGATGCAGTTTTTTGATCTTTTGTTTTTTTGAAATTATATAATAAATAAATTTATTATAATAGGTAAAATATAGTACCTACAGGGTTAAGAGTTTTAATTATATTTCCTAATATCAAACACATTTGTGTAAATAAGTTTTTCAAGTTTTTAGCAACGTATTTATATTGTTTAATATTTATTTTTACGATATAATTTTTGTGCCAATAATTTAAAATTATATCATATTCTACACTAATTTCAGCTGTTATAATATATATATATAATATAATTTGTAGTTAGATGTTTTCCTGAGGGATAACAACGATTCATTTCAATGTTATGTGAAGTGAGGGGGGGACTAATAGTAGATATAGATTTATAAAATTTATAATAAATCAATTTATTTAGAGATGCATTATTAAAAATCCAGAACAATATTTGTACAACTTTTAATTCACGTTATTTATTATTAATCGAATGTCTATTAATATCTAAAGATAAAGAGTGACAATAACTATAATCCGATAGTGGAAAAATATATGTTTATATATAAAAGGAGATATAAAATTTGAAAGTCTTATACGGAGCCTAATAACTCGAGAAAAAAAAAATGACTAGTTAAATAAACAGATGGAAGTTAATTAATTCTTGATACCCACCAATATAAATATGTCATTTATTATTATATCATGTGATCTCATCCTAATTATAAATATATAATGTTATATTTATTGGTTATCAATGATTTAAAAATTTATTTTCACATTCTGAGCATAACGAGAAATATATTGGTTTCACAATGATGTGTTTCAGAAACATTTTTTTGTCTTATGTATTTATACATATTTTCTAGTACAACGAGTAAATAGTTTAGGAGTATGTGGCTTTAGTGATCGCTGAAGAGAATTCGTGCTCGTTGATGCTTAATAGATATCATTTTTCCATTTTTTCATTATTTTTCGTTAGTGTACCGAACTATACTACCGATATTAACGGTAAATTGTTATAAATTGAAAGAAAAAAAACTGTTCCACAATTATTTCCAAGGTTACCGAAATATTTGTGTAATTTTTTCAGGTGTGAATATACAATTTGGCTTAAAAACAGTTTGTTCGAATTTTTCCCGGTAATGATTTCTCTTTCATAGAATATTCATATTGGTTGGTACAAGATGTTTTATGAAATGTTTTATTAATTATACGAGTTTCGCTTATTTGTGCACCCAATACCTAATTAAAATGTCGTTTGTTTAAGTCGCCAAGTTATTACGTTCCCTCGTGATGCGTAGAGATAATGTAAATGACCAAGAGACGTTTTTTACGTTGTGCTTAGTCAGAATTATGTTTGTAGGAACGGTGTGACGAGGTGGGGTGGTTGGAAAAACTCTTGGCCCTCCGTGAAGAATCCCAAGTGACACGTGTGTGTGCCTGCACAAACTTTAATTTTTCCGAGACTATCGATTTCGCCGGGAACAATGACGTGTAAAATACACGATGTAAAATGTGCACGGAGTTCACAGAACAAATATTCTGAATCGGTGGGGAAGGGAAACACGTAAACCATGGATTACAAGAAAAATCGAGTACGTTTTTTTTTTTTTTCTTTTTTTGCCGTTCGTACTTTAGGTATTTTAAATAGAGTCGCGCGCGCGCGCGTTTAAAAATCCATTCGTACGTACGGCGATATTTCCATTATTTTTGTAGCCCATACACCATAAATGATATAACATAACGCGTTTTGACAAACGTTCGTTTCGAAATAACGACTTGGGTGTTTTGTACTTACTTTTATGCGTCGGTAATATAACGAAACATACGCCTCCGCGGAACATAACGCACAACTGGTAATGGCGTTTTCCGTTTTAAAATTAAAATCTTCACACAGCCGGTGAACTCGGGCTTAAAAGCTCAGATTATTTTTCCCCCGCGCGGGTTTAACCGGACCACATGTTGGCGGCTAGCTGCGCTCGCTATATTACATGATAGATGGAACTTCACTCTGTATATAATATATATATATATATATATATATATATTATATACACGCGTATACGTATATATAAGGGATACAACGTGCTCCGTGGCCCGCAATAATGTACCGCGTTCTTCGGCGAGGACATTCACTCGGCTAAACTTTTGTTTTCTGAATTCAGAATATGTAATATAGCGTAAAACTATCTTAGAAATTTGGCACTATATTATCGAGAAAATCTGCCGTTCGTGTGCCGACAATGTCTTCGCGTTTAATAAAGAGTACGGTAAAATGAATAACTAAGTGCTGAATATCGTAACATACCCGATTCTCTGAAAAAAAAAACAATTTCATCAATCGGTTTGAAAATAGTAAATAAACAACAAAAAATGTAAGTCGTTCGTTAATATTCTATCAAAAAATCAGAACAACAAACATCTCGTTTAATGTTTGTCGCGATAGCGGGATAAAATCTACAAAAATAGGATAATTCCAAGAAAAATGAAACTTATCATAGTACGAGTATATAGAATATCTCGGTATAATCCTAGTTTATAAAACTCCCACTTTTTTTTTCAATCTTATGGATTTTTGCTCCCAAAAAATAAAGTCAATATTGTCGGTTGAATTTACTCTCAAAATTATTGTCTTTCATGTTTTCGCGTATTTTACGCTGAAATTTTGTGCACTAGTCTATTTGCAACTAAAAGTAATACTCTAAACGTATATGTTTATGTTATATGTTTCAGAAAGTGATTATATCGAACTAATATTGTCGTGGTCTTAAAGCTATACTTTATTTTCGTGAAAGTGAAAACTCTGGTGACAGTGTTACCGAACACAACAATTGTTCCCCGTTTTTCCAAATATTTTTTTGTCAAAATTCACGGTCGAATTACAAATGTATCTGAATATACTAAGAAAATAACTTTTCTTTTTTTTTTTTCGTTTTCGTGTTATCAATGTGTGGGATGCACAGAGCCCATATTTAACGGTAAATGCATTAACTTCAAAAACTCTTACTTTCCAAACTATGTCCGTCTGACCATATCCGATTTCATCATATTTATTTTTATCGAAATGTCGAAAGATACGAAAAAAATATGCAAAATCGACGTTGGCACTAAACTTCTACATGTATTCCAAAAAAGTCAATTTTCAAAGTCCTGGAAATCCAAAAGTAAGGCTGGCCAACAAACTCTGACCACTGTATAATATATATATATATAAAATTCACAATAATTTTTATTATTGGGACAAATTACATGAGTACGAAAAAAATATTGAAAACAAAAGTATGTCCTTGTGGTTCTTTTTGGTCAATATTTAAAATGTATAGGAATAATTCCTTTCGATTTCTGAATATCTAAAAAATAATAAAAATATTATTATAATTAACGTAATCGACTGAAATGTGCACTGAATGTTATAAATCTTACAATAGTTATTGGAGAAAAATACATACATTTATACATAAAACCATATACATAGGCACCTAAACATGAAATTTATATCTTAGTGTATTTGTTTAACAGTTTTTACATATACAATCGAGCGTTTAGATCGTGAGTTAATATTATATGACGGTTATTCGATTGAAGATCATTGAAAAATAAATTATTCATATTTTAAATTTTGACAAATTACAAAAAAAAAAAAAATAAAAAATAATAATAATAAAATCGTTGTAATATCAAAATTGAAAAATATAATTTGAATTACGTACCTATTTACAGTTTGAAAATCTTCAGCATGCACTATTTTCGGTCACATTTTTACGTTTCAACATTTATTTGGTGGTAGAATATATATTGTAAACATACAAAAATAAAAATACATTTAACACGATAATTTTTCATTTGTTTCTTATTTTTCGTTTTTATTATTATTATTATTTGTCATAATTTTTCGATTAAAAACGCCTAGATATTTTCGTCTATTAAATACTCTAACAATACGAGTATATGTTTTTCCCCAGGTTTTTGCCACAATACTGTTCACAGCATAAATAGTGTAGATCAAACGCATTTTATTTTCCGTATATACCAGTACCAATATCATCTCGTCGTTATAAGGGTATAACGAAATAAAAAAAAAAAAATAAATAAATAACGATACCTAATAATTTTCATACCATCCGATATTATCGAAAATAATCCATAACGCGGTATAATTACCTGTCATTGCAGGCCTTGGGTCGGGTATTCAATTAAATTTTTTTTCCTACACAACAAAACCCTGTCTCGTATATCTCTCGGATAATTAATTCCTTCCATATGTAAACCGCGATATCGTGATCGTTTAACGATGAAAATATACCGCGTGGTTTCCGTACGAAATACGAAAATAAATTATACGCCACTTGTATATATAAATTACATAGTGCGTCCAGTATTAAGTTTTGTACGGTCGTCATGGAAAAAAGACTAGAAAGAGCTGGGGTCTTGGTGTCGGAATTCCCACTGTTGGATTTTGCACATCAATTACCCGTAAAAAAAAAAAAAAAATGCCACGGATCTGCAATATTATACATTTTATTTCGGTGAAAAAAATCATACATAAAAAATATATCGCATAAAAAAATACCAATTAAATCGACAAATTTACCGTCAATAGCCGACCGACATTTCGTTCGTTTTACGTTAATTGTCCATTATTTCTCATATGTTATGCAAATAACATACAGAGTTAATTGTCTTAAAGGCAAACGACTCCCTCTAACCTACCGAACGGTAAATGTTGAAATATGCATTAAACAAGTGCAATTAATCACTGTGCGAATTATTGACGGGCAGTGTAATTAATATTGGTACCTATCCACAAATAAAAACCTGAAATGAAGCGTCTAGCGTAAAATTTAATTTTTAATAATTAACAGTTAAAATAACCAAATGTCTTATATTTAATATAATTTATCGAGACATTTATATTTTTAAGTTATTACATGATCTAATATCTATTATAATAACATAATATTCAATTATTTATAATAATAAATTCGTGTTGTTACCTCTCAAATACAGGCATTTGTGACAACATAATAATACCTTGTTGAAATGGTTTGATGGGTAACATCAGTTATATATTATATTTTAAAAAAATTAAATTTTTTTTTTTTTTTTGAAAAACATGAAAACTTTTTGAAGTCGCACAATTTTTCAAATTAATAAAATTTTAGAAAATTGTTTTAAAATGTATGAAGGTATAATCTATTGCCCTAATATAACAGTTTGATCCAAGAATGTATTTTATAGTAATACAATTATTATAAACGAAATAATTTTAATAATTTCAATTATTAATTATTATATTCCTTAGGTAATGAATGTAAGACCTACATTGTAAGTCTATTAGAGTTATTGTATTTTTAAAACGTAGTTATTATGTTTTGTAATGTCATTTTTTCATACACGGCGTCCTGTGTAGGTAATTTATAGGAACACCGATGTCATTGGGTTCAAACATCCAATAAAAAGCGGTATACAAAAATTTAAAAATGTTTTTAACAATTACCCACTGTAATGTATAATCGAATAATTGTATTCTTATAATATGTATTGAATAAAACGTATTGAAAATAGAACTATTCATAATATAAATGATTAAATGTTCGACATAACTCATTATACGAACAGACCTCTCCCACAAAGCAGCTTTATTCTGGAAATATTCCGGCAGATTTTCAGCTGGTCGTTGGTTAGAATATTCATGGTATATTCAACCTTTCCGAAATTATATCTTGTATTCTTACGAAGTCTATATAATGTGCGGTATTGTAATATGTTAATTATTTTAAATTCGAAAATTAAAATAATTTTAATAAGTACATCGGATCGACTTAAACAGGATACCGTTTAACAAATAACACCGCGTGTTCTTTTCCAGTACTAAAGTTTTACGACTCGAACCATATATCGAATATAGAGGTAGACGGACAAATCGGGTTTTTGAGATAAACAACCCCGCAGGGACATTCGGACGTGCATACGAATGACAAAAATCCGTTGGAGAGCTTGGGGAATGAACAAGTGAGTCAATAAGCCTCGAATAAAGTGGAAACAATAAACAACACCTGGTCGGTTATATTTGTCAATACGGTTTTCATCTTATAACATACCCTTTTTCTTGACCATATTAAAATATACGATACTACTACCTACGTACAGTTTTTACACGTTTGGAATAATAATCAAATTTATGTGGCTATTATTATTTCGCAATATACAATGATTTAATTATTATTTGGTCAACTAGGACGTTTTCGGAAGGTAAATAATAATATAAAATATGTTAGTATAGTAAAATGTTTCTAGGTTCGTTTAAGCCGGGTTTAAGTTTATTAAATTAAATATACCATAGATAAAAAAAAAATTCTTTAATAAAATTACGTAAACAATGTATAAATACTAAATATGATACATGAATAGACTGATTCGACAGGGCCGAACTGAAAACGGATTTATAATAGTCAAGCAGGTATTGGGTTTCATATAAATAAAATGTTCTCCGCTAAAAAAATATTCCGACCAAGCACTCAGTCCAATCATGTGCGCTTTATTTTTTTCTCCTTTGCTTTATCCCCAACTATTTGGGGACGGCCACATGGATCCCGGGTCCTTTTAATCAATACGTGACCACTTCATTTCACAATACTCACATCTTTTACGGGTTTTCTCTTATTTTCTTTCCCTCGTCATCATTATGACTAATCTTACTGCCTTTGTATTTTCTTTCCTCGAAACATACCGAAGCATTCTCATACCTGCTGCACTCATATTGTACTATATTTTTCAATCTACTGTCCAAAAATCCGTATATTAATATATCAATATATTATAACAGTCCTCGTAACTACCTAATTAAGATTTATTTGTCACACATGATACTTGACGTCCATATTCACTGAACACATCCATACTTAATACTGCACTTCATACAAATCCCAATCACTTCAATCATGGCTTGAACCTCTCAACCTCAACCACTTTGTTTTTTGCCCGGCCCTATTCACTCCGTGTTTCTTTTCTCCGAAAGCATACTCAGTACGTTCTGTTTTATCCCTACTAAACCTTACCTTTTAGCGCTTCTCTTCACCCCTTATGCTTACTAAACTTAAGGTATTAAGAATAGACATTGACTATCACAAGACACTCTCCTATCGTTATATTATCATCTATAAATAGCATAAATTCTGGTACCTATATCAACCTGGATATCCTTTATTATTTCATCCAATATACTAAGCAATATATGTATGCAAAAAAGCCAAATACTGGTAAACTTTTACCGTGAAACTCGAGTTCTCAATTTTTCCGCAAATCTTCTTACTCTAGAATTCGATCCTTATATCGTTATTTACATTCACATATACTTTTAGTAATTCTAATTCCATTAACGCTAAATTCAAAATTTACCGAGGAACTCCTTCTCTAGATCAATAAATACCACATATAACTTACTTTTCGGTTCTCTGTTCCTCTCTACTGTTTGTCCTATACAAAATATTGGCTCCATTGTTGATCTCCCAGGCTAAAAACCTAAAATACTTTCTCAGTTTGATTCGAATAATGACCATATTGTGATATGGTTTTCAGAAAGCCCATATATATTGTTATTGTCAGACAACTAAAACATATTTTAAGGCGATATATCAAAATAATATCTACTTGAGTTTAGTAATCTTATAAGTTTTTATAATATTTTATTTCAAGTTAAACAAATAGAGTCTAAATATTATATATTTAGACATTATTTAAAGATTTTTAAAATGTATATGTATATTTTGATTAAATATAACCTCTTTTAATTATAAAAAATACAATGTTATCCTATATACAATAAGTACACACCGTGTTTTTATAGGATCATTTAGTAACGCAAAATGACATTCACTCGCAGGGCCTAATGTTTGCCAAATATTTTACATAATGTAGCCATGATGTTATGAATAACCTACTTATACATTACACATTTTTTTTAGTTAAACTATGGTTTCTAAAACAGTATTTCCTTATTCATGTCGTTGGATTATCGAGGATCTATAATAAAATGGTAATTGGAAATTTTGGATTTGTAAATTTGCTGTATACATGTACATTTTTGACATTAAACAAATTGTCTACACACATTTGTTTTGTATATTTGTAGCCTAGAGAATTAATTATGGGTCAGTTTTGGGTACTATGCATAAATACTTAGTTCAATGTTATAAATTATCATCTAAACGGCCTACAATGGTCATAAAATATAGGTACATTTTACAATTTATATATGTTGTGTAAAATGTACGTGTTGTTATTTAATGACCAGTTGTATGTCAGACTAAATATAATGTCAACATTTTCGTAAAATATATTGTTTTTAAATGCTACAAATGAGTACAATATTATAAATTAAAGATTTTAATTTATTTATTTGTTAAACTGTAGTTAATTTTAAAAAATGGTAATTTATGAAGTTTCCTTTCTTAATATCACAGTTCATAATAAAGTAGTCTTGAATTCTGTTCAAAAAATGTATTCAATTGGTTGATTTTATTATATATTTATAATAAGATTTAGTGAAACATTTATTATAATTATTTCTTTATAGCCCAATAATTATAATTTCATGTTTCCTTTACATCCTAAAAAGATTAATTTTTGGTTTTAATATATTAATATTTAACATTAGTTCAGTTTTATGTTATTGTATTCTTATTCGAAAAAAAATGTAAATGGTTTGTCGTTTGTATTTAAATTCTGAGCGTAACAATGAATATATTGGTTTTACAATGATGTATTTTTATTTAAATTTTTTTCGTGTATGTATATACTTTTTCGAGCAGAAGGAGTAAAATAAGATTTTACTGGTATGGAGTTTTAATAAGAAATTAGTTGTTGTTAGAGCATTATACACACAGATAAAAATAGTAACGAAAAACAACATTTTATGAGGGAAATATCACTTATAAATTAAAATATAATGTACTAAATAATAAAATTATTAATTAATTATATAGATATTATCTAATATTTATAACTACCAAAAAACACCAACAATTGTTATAAATGGTAAAATTAAATTTGAAATGTACACCAAATATTTACTGTAGTAGTGTGTTTATTGACATCATATTTGTTATTAGCCATTTATATGGTAATAGTAGTAATATTCATTATAGCTAGAAAAATCAAAAAAATAATATTTTTTACGAATTTGTAAAATTTAACTTTGAAAGCTACATTAAATTTGGCAAAATTCGTGTGCATCTGTTGAGATATTTTTATATTCCATTTGAAATGTTTTTTTTTTTGTAATTTTTTGCATACTTTTTTGTTTTATCTTAATGTATGGTACATAGAAAAAATTATAGATATGATTATATTACTGAGTGTGTTCGAGTATTTTTTTATATATATAAATTGTTTGAATATAGTGTTATCTGGTGATTTTCGACGAATATTCCAATAAATATTAATTGATTTTTACGTTTTGGTTGAAATACATTTTCGACATCAAACGAAATAACTATTTATGTACGTTTATCGAGATGGACTTAGGTAGATCGGCGGTAGAGTTGTATAAGTTGATTTGATTGGATATTTTATGTTTAGCTATCCCATCGACCGGTCGCAAAAAGCCTAACTCTCTCTCTCACTTTGGCTCTTGAGCCGTTTATTGAAGTATGTTGATATTTCTAAAATGATTTTTTATATAGAGAATCTCGTATGGTAGGTGTATAGAATAAAAAAGTTTGTTTATTTAAGCCTTAAACCGATTTATCGTTTAATCCATGAACTCACTC
Source organism: Pemphigus obesinymphae (assembly GCA_025469235.1). Lineage (NCBI taxonomy): Eukaryota > Metazoa > Arthropoda > Insecta > Hemiptera > Aphididae > Pemphigus > Pemphigus obesinymphae. Next base: position 30,794 of record JAIPRL010000325.1, on the reverse strand, counting down.
TCGTTTACTCATAGTTCCAGTGAAAATATATTATTATTTTTTTTTTCAAATATTAATGGAGTTGGTACGTAAAACGGTGTACAGTGGATGCTCAAGTCCCTAATGCTACTGGGGTCAAACTCGGCCGATCGTTTCTAGAGGACTAGAGTGTGAGACCACTTGAATACTTGCCGACATGACATGGACCCAATTGTAAAAAATAGAAGAAATTTTCTGGTCTTAATAAATATTCATTGTAAATGCGGTAGGTAAAATATGATACTTAAAAATCAAAGTGTCACATTGATACACAATTGCGTATATAACTGTAAATACTATAGATTATACGGTGTTAATTCAATATTAATCTCATTTCACTCAATAGATTTAATCGAACATGTTTCTATTATGGATGGAAGAGTTTCCAGGCTATAGTTGATCCGAACGTATCGACAGGAATGTATTTGATTTTTCAACGGAAAATAAATATTCGTATTGTGGGTATCTATAAATTTGATAATAATAAGGATTTTTTTTTTTTTTAATCCCTGCTAGTATGTTATATTTATTTATGAATACCACATTGTACGTACATGTCTCGTACAAATCGCTAGTCTATGTCTTTTCAAACAGACGTAGACGACCTTAGAAATGAAAATTTGGAACAGTAAATTATATATAAATATAAATTTATAGTAAATTATATATATATATCATATTGCATTATGTAATATGGGAAGAGCCGAAAGCATGTTCAACCAAAACCAAATGGCATCACGTTTCCACTTACCGCTGCTATTATGCAACTCAATACCATGAAGTGAATTCCAAAATTATAAATTATTTTGAAATTTTAGTAGTTAATAACAATACGTATAATATTAGTTTACAAATGTGGGATCAGAACTCGTCAAAATTAAAGTAAACATAAAACACGAGATATGTGAAAACCAACCTAAAAGATTTTAACGTATAATTTACATTGAATTGTATATTTATCTGGGGGATGTCTGGTAAATCTGAGGGCAGTAGCGCCACGACATAAATACTTTTATTATAATTGTTATTTTTTTAACATATATTTTGATTTGTCGCACATATATTATCCGTATAATTTATTGTTTGTTACATTGTAATATCGTATTAATGTATTTTCGAAGTAATTTATCACGCATTCGTAATTATATAGCGCAAATATATCAAAAAACTTTGTTTTCGGTGATAATCTTCAAAAATTAAAAAAAGAAAATAGGAAATTAATATTTTAAGGCTTTATTAATTTTAATTTTTTTTTTTTCAAACATTTTTATCAATTATTATGTGTTCATGGAAAATAATAAATTACAAATTCATTAGAACTATTAAGGTACAGTTATTTCATCTACCCGGTATTATATTAAATTTTATAAGATATTACTCGTTACGACTCATTACTCAGCACGTGAATAGAGGTTGTGCGAAATAATACATTATATTATGAGCAAATTAGTTTTGATTGATCGCGGTCAATCCAACAAGTTTTCGTACATTTATATTTGCTATTTACAACGTATAAAATAATAATATTTTCATTTATTGAGTTCAACCACCGGTTATACAAATGTGTATCATCTACCCATTGAGAACTAACTAACCACTAATTGTAAAAATAAATGGATGTTTTTTTGACCAGCGTATATACGGTATATAATGTACCATTAGTGCAGGGAATATACAATTATTTTCGAATTCATATATTTACGTATTGTTTTACATGAAAATTTAATAAACTAACAATGCATTTTAATTATATAATATATCATATGTTTTTATATGGTTTTTCACCGGAAAACAGTAAATCGTATACGAAATGTGACAACCCTATGAAATATTGTACCGGTACATACTTGTATGTTTAAAGATTAACGTGACTGAGCAGTAGACGGTAATATTATTCAAATAGTATAATAGTATCACCTGTTACACGAACGCTTTAAACATGCACAAATAATTAGGTTTTCTCTCAATTTTCTTAAATCCGGTCGTATAGTACAAAAAATGGATACTACGTAACCGACGTCTGTGCGAAGTGTGCATAAAACGGACACAATTTAATATAATATTTATATAGGACACAGTTTGTGTTTATATTAAAATAACAATACAAAATACGTCAGCTGGAATGGACGTCAAGTTTTCTCGGCATCATTAATGATTGATGTGTGCCGCAGTAACTTGGCGGGGGCGGAAACAGCCACGACAACAACAATGACGTACACGCAACACACGATTGGCCATAGACCGTCTCGGTCGGTGCGATTCTTGTGCGTTTAGTAGTCTCGCTTAGTCTCGCCTCCCAGTCGTTACCTTAAATACACGTAGTATTAACTTTTAATGATTAAAATGTTTTAAAAATATTATTGATTATTTACAAAAATGAAAATTTTAATAATTATTATTATATAAATAATTTTAAAATTAAAAAAAAAAAGCCCACGGTGTTTTTCAAAATCTTAAATCTTATATAATTGACACAAAATCGATACAACATATATTTATCTAAGTATAATATCAAGTGGAACATTAAAATTATTAGGAAAATTTTAGTATTCCATGCACTATTTTAAGATCACGCGGTTTTCACGACTTTTTTCTCTGTATTCTCTATAAAAGTTTTTTTTTTTTTTGTAAAGTACTAACTTTTTATAAGTACTCTTTGTTTTAAGTACCGTTTGTGTCAAAAACATAACGGTCAAGTTGACACAGAATTCTATGTTCGAGTCAAAAAACATGTATAGCTTATAGATAAACTCCCTTTCACGTTCACAAAGGGAGAATAATGTAACTTTCTGGAATATTTTTTTTACTATTACGTCGAAAAGTCACGTGAAATATCAGACGCTCTTTTTATTTTAAATAAATGCAAAGTTAACAATTTTTTATCGTTTAAAATAAAATGTTATTTATTAAAAATATTAAAATTAAATTACCTCAATAACAATGTTATTATATGTTTTACTAAAGCTATTTAACCATCGGGTGATATATCCCGATATATTGAATCCTGTCGCATCACTACTCTGCTAATTTTGCAACGAAAATTCATCATATAACAAATTTAATAAGTATCATAATAATAATAATTTCATATAATAAATTACATGATAAATTTAAAGCATTGTGTGCAAAATTTGAAAACATATCTAATTAAAAATGTATTTATTATGAAAAATATTCTAATTGGTTGGTATATGCGTCGTTATTTTTAAAAAACCTTGATTTAATTTTAATTTAAAGTTCAAACAAACTATCAGTATATTAGTCATTTGTTAAATACACATTTTTATTAATTCAGGGAGAATGTAGTAATAGTTAAAATAATATACAAGCTTAACTCTAATCTCTTCAAAAGTGCACTAGTTACGCAATTGTTTGGCTTTCAAAAAAATTCTGACAAAGAGGTATTGATAAAGAAATGTTTTCTTGTGCATTAGACTATTTTAAAGTGAACAGAGTAGCAATTTATTATATAAAATTAATATTCACTCCATATTCTGCACCAAATTATTTATTAAACATTTTACATTTTTAAACGAATTGAATAACACGACGCATACATATAAAACGCATTTAGGTTCATTGATTCTGAGGTGCGTCATTCAATCAGTATAATTTGCGCCGAATGATTCTTTGAATTGACAAAATTTTCAAAACTATAAATTGGATTACTAAAGGTTTTTCTCTTTATATACGGTTTACATTTTTATTTTGGCGTTTTGGGTGAAATAAATACATTATTTTGAAATAAACATAAAATTCTGAATGTATTTATATATATGAATTTTTTTTTTTGTAGAGATTTGCAAACAATCACAATATTGTAAGCACTAAATGTAAAATATAAATGTCATTTTTTAGAGTGGATTAAAATAAAAATGACTGTTTATGCTTAATCACCCGAAAAATAAACATTATATTACGAGAAATAATCTTACTAAAAAAATCTACACTAAAAGATATACATATTATAACACAATACATATAAAAATATATTGGATATGGAAAATTTAATTATTCCGTTTGCCTATTTAAACTACAGTGTTTTTCTGCAGCGAATTACCTGCCACAGATTCATGACAATTTAGCAAACTCAGAATTAAACAATGTTTTGTCTAGTGGATTTAATCTGAAGGCATGTCGAGAATTTATTCTGAACTAAAAACGTTTCCAGTAAGATATAAGAGTGAAAATTGAAGTATTAAAATTGATTACATGTAAAAGTAGGTATACGTGAAAATAAATAATTGAAATACGAATTTTGAGAGTAACATAGTCATTCAAATTGATAAAAATTCAGTAGTAAAAGAGACACCTCACGAAATATTTTAATAAAGGACTAAACTATATACGTGCTATATGATATGACCGAAAAAAGTCATCCGTTACTTAAAAAAAATACCATGCCTTATTATGGTGCGGTTTCCAAGGCACGACCAGTCGCCGAGACCGGTCACCAATACCGACCGTATTGATGCTTCCAAAAGGAAAAAAAAAACAGTCTAATATTCTATATCGTGCATTGCAGACGTATGTTTGCAGACTATATGATATTATATGTATAACATTATTTAAACAGACAAAAATAAATAAATAAATAATGATAATAAAAGTTATTGCGATTTCGTCTGGATGCCGATAATAAAAATAATAAATATAAATAAATAACAATAATAAACGTTCGTTATCTCCAAGCTTTTTCCATAGATATGAGCATAATATAGATGCATATTTACTATTATTATAGGTATACGAATTATGGAAAAAATAAAAAATATATGTACATCCATCTAAATAATAATTATGTGAAATTAATATTATTATACATATCCACTTTTTTCATTTTCATCTATTCTATAGAAGCTTATATTTACAAATATGTGTAGTTGAATAATCAATTATTAATAATAATAATAATTTATAATATACCTACTAGATTATGCATAGAAAATAATGTATGCCCACCAGATTTTCCAATGGTGTTTGCGATATCCACCCAAATATTGTCTTTATAAGCAATATCTTTATATTTTTCATGAGAAAGATCTAATAGTTCTGTATTCTTTTTAACTATTTCTATAAGTTTTTCCTCTTCAAAATCTAATTTCGCCATGTTGGTCTCGGCGACCGGTCGCGCAACACAGCTCTCGGACCGGTGCCGTCGCCGGTCGCAACGTCCAATTTCGGTCGCTTTGCTGCGGTCGTGCGTAGGAAACCAGTCTATAGGAATTACACGTCATAAGCAGTGGGATAGCGACCGGTTGCGGAGACCGGATCGGCGACTGGTCGCGAAGACCGGTAATGGCGACCGGTCGCGCCTTCAAAACCGTACCTTTATGCCCGTGTTGGGATGACTCGTCGCCGTAGCGTATTACGGAGCATGTATTATGTATGATAATTTTAAATAATGAGAAAAACTGTTAAAAGTGCTATGAAACTGCGCAGGGCTGACTGATTCGTTCGCTTAATATTTACTGTTCCCTTTCGTCTTAATCAAAACGTATACTATACCCGTTCGTTCATACGGTTCCTATACAATAATAGATAATAGATAATATATTATATATCGACTCTTCTCGTACCACCTAAAATTTTCGTTCATTTCCTTATAATAATTATTTTCCCGACGACAATAATGTGCGTTCGCCATGTTTATTATCACACGTAGTTATCAATCGTTTGACGGAAACGGGCGTCGGCACAGCTTATTACCCCGCACACCCGTTGTCATGGATATTCCGATGTTCCGACGTAGGTATTTCTATAGAGCATAATCGTACGGTCGTCGACTTGTGCGTTCCGGACGATTTTGACGGCTAGCAAATTCCGTCGCAGTACAGCGCGTCTTCCGTGTAATAGTAGAGGTCACCGGTTATAAATTTCCCGCGTAAAAATAAACCGATAAACTCTGGGGCGCCGAGAGACTTCAGATGTCGATCGCATGTATAAGACGCGATGATGTACCGTTCGCTCATATCTCATGTATATATATACGTCTATTATGTCAAATGGTATGGAAATGGAATCGAAAGTATAAAAATAGTTACGAGTTCGGACGCATTGCCATTATCAACCCGACCTCGTAAAATATACATACATATATATACGGTAGGTCGTCTATTTCGTCCAATAAAATAGTATGTAAAAAGAGAAAAAAAAAAAACACACAGGTAGTATTAAAACCACGCGGTCATAATAAAAATATAGTCGAAATAATCGTAACACGCGAAAGGTCCGTGTTTTTATTGGCAAATTTAAACGTACAATCGTAATTATTATTCATAGAGCGTATATAAAAAAAAAAAAAAAAAAAAAACATCAAATACCGTAATTCGAGAGAAATAGGAATATTATTGTAAAACATTTTTTTTAGACGATTTTAATTTTAAAGAGATTCCGCTATTTTTTTCACCACGTATATTTTAATACTTTTTACAATTTATACAAATTTATATTTACAATCGTTAATTACATTAATATACATATACGTATATATTGGATAGATATATATTGTGTACGTCGTTGTACGTTTTTAGGTACGAGTATTTTAATTGAAATTCGTTTTATATAGGGTTTTCATTTATAATTTACGCGAGAAAATATATATACGCGTCGTTTTCTTGCGCGCGTTTCTCGTCGCGAAAGTTTTTCTTTTGACGAACTGCCACTGTATACACACAAAGCCCCATTCCGTTCTTTCAACCGTGAAATATCGTCTGTGTACACATCGCCAGCGATGTTTCGAATGTCTTATTACGGTGTGCGTTTCGTTCGCAATGTTGAAAAATTCCACGTTTAGACATATTGCGTGTATAACGTCATATTTATTTATTATATATACACGTACGGTAGGTATTCATTAGTCGTACGATAATTACGCAGTAAACGTTAAATTAATTTCGAATAGAAACCGGCGAGTATAGGTGTCGTCGACCAATTATATACCTAGTGATAAGCTGTATGTGCTAACAGCGTATCAAACAGCAGGTACATTCTACATAGTATACAATATCGTAATCGTCGAAAGGACGCCCACGAACCCGGTGTTTATAAAGGGTTCGTTACAAAAAATAATTGCTGTCCATAATTCCGTACGAAACGGTTTCCGCGTGACGGCCGCTATCATCGCAGTCTACATATAGAATAGTATTATATACCCGTTTTCATAATAAAATCAAGTGCCGTTTAAAGCACGAATTAAGATACATATATAGGATGCGAAACGAAGTGTCTTATCACTATTTTTCTTGAGGCTCGAACCTTCTCACCGTGCGGCTAGATACCTAGCGCTTTAGGGGTTAATCGGTATAAAAATTAACTATGAAAATAATAATACTTAAATAATCGGAGTAAATAATAAAACGCTATAAATTTAAAAACATAATATTTTGCTGATTTATTTTGTTTCAATTTCAAATAAAATAAATACGTAGGTATATATTTGAATAAAATTAATTTGCAGTCAATTTTGATAATTATTTTAAATTATTTTATTTGTATTTTTCTGTTTTTTATTGTTAAAGTATGTGTACTGCCTCATCCTCACGTAAAAACGTACTCAACTATCTCACTTTTATAGTCATTACATGGAAATGGTATTGTATAGTTGTTGAAAAAAATGTTCAACTGTGTCATCAAAAGCATTTGAACTTTTGGCATGAATTTAAAATGATTCCTCAATAAATTTAACCAAAATAAAAAAACTACTATCTGGATGAGTTAAAAATCCTTGAGATTTAAGGTGAACTAATTGTACTGCATTGAAATCTCGATGTTTCTTATTCCAGAC
>JAIPRL010000325.1:0-22890 GCA_025469235.1 Pemphigus obesinymphae | reverse complement strand
TTTTTATACCAAAATAATTAAATGTAATGCAAATTTATGACAATGATGTATTGATATCAGATTGAGAAAAGGAGAACTCTGTGAAATTGTGAACAATCTTTTTACTTTTTCTTACATAATTGAATTTTTTTTTCTGGGACGTTGAGTAATAATGGGCCCCTCAAACCAAGGGCCGGTGGCATTTGCACACATCGCACACATGTATGACACGCCACTGGTACCTATGTTTGTTACTAAACGAAATGATTCTATTACCGAAATGATCCTAAAAATCACACGATTGCATATGATTGTGTAATGTTGACATTACATTTTATATATTTCCATTAAATTTTTTTAGCGTTGTGTTTCACAGTGGTCGGGGGATATTTTCGATTTAAACTGTCCGAGTGAGTGAATCGAGCGAGTGACCCGGCTCGGTTTATAGGCGCTAACAAAAAAGTATCCACAAAATATACTGAAAACGTATTTTTTTCACAAAAAAAAAAAGGTTATACACTTTCGGCAATACGCATTAAGTTCTGAAAATTTGGCGACATTGCATGAAAATCTTAGATAAAAACTTACGCAATCATGTTGTACCCACGAATGTTAGACTCACCCGACTTCGTTTATCGTATTAAATTCGATTATAAATATTATGCCGGACGATTGGTCTGAACGATTCGCATTGTGCACACCATTTATTTGTTGTTTTTCATTCTTGCATTTGAGGTAATCCTCCAAAGTGAATCGTGTAAAATATGTTAAAACGTACATTTTTTGATTGTATAAAAATAATTTGCGATATTTGTCGCGAACGGCCAACGTCTACAGAATCATAAATCGAATAGATTTGAAATCCATGTGGGCATTGGATAGTGATGTTACGAATCCAGATTTTTGAGGTCGAACCGAACTTTTTCAAATTTTAACGAACCCGAACCGAACCATTCAATTTAAACATCGAACCCGAACCGAACTTCAAAAATATTAAAGACAATTTAGAACTTATTTGATTTAAAAGTTGGCCATTCAAGAGCTTCTTTATTCCATAGAAAAATGATCGTCAAAATACTGAATACTGACATATAAATTTACCGAGTAGCAGTTTATTATCAATAAGACGACAAAACAATCTATTTTTATATCGTTCCACGAATATTGGCAGGTATACGAATTTTACGATTTAATGTATATTTTCTGCGTATCCCGTTTCCGACGCTGAAAACTCGTGGGAATAATCAGTGATCGATTCTAATTTAAAATATTTTTAAACACCGCTCTATATTTATAGCACACTGTAGGTATATAATTCGTAAATAATTTTCAACGAGTATATCATATCATATTGAGTCGCGTTCACACCAAGGAAACATTGTCGCATACATGTGTTGCCGACATTGTCGCCGACAAGATTTCGAAAATGTTTTTAATAATTTTGTTGTACACATTGTCGCCCACAAAATTTCGTTTCCCGACCAGTGGCGGTAAACAAAAAATATGTATACCGACATTGTCGGAAACAATGTATCTGCACGTCCAGACCTGTGCAACTTTGCCGCCGATAAATTATTTGAAACCCCTTGGGAACTTGTCAGAATGCCAGTCGTGTCTCTGTAGTCTCGGTCAAGTGTATTCAATTTGTTTTAATTAATTAATTTTAATTTATTTGTTTTACGTGCACGTTAATAATACTATAATATTATGGAGTGGCCTAAAGAAACGGTCTCTCAGTTAATAGATTTATATACCACGAGAGACCAGTGTCGAACCCAAAATCTTCTCGTTTTAGGTCTTTTCGCACACAAAATCACGCACGCGGCTACGGCAATTATAGTGTAATTTTTGTCCGACATCTTTACGAAGACTAAATGTTTCCTTGGTGTGGACGCGGCTTTATATTGATAAACGATAACGAATATTCGTCGATAATAAGTAGGTACCTACTCATATATATATTACGGAAAAAATTATCGTCCGTCCTAAAAATAGAAAAAAAACTACCCATTAAAACATTTATTAACTTTTTTAGCGATTTTCGACAAATTAGGTTCAAATTTTGTTTTCCTTGGTTCGATATTCGAACAGCACTATTTTGTGATTATTTCGGTTCGAATATTTCCAATTTTGAGTTCGATTTTCGAACCGGACCCAACACCTCGGGTTCGGCTCGGTTCGGTTCGAAAATCGAACAGTTTTCAACATCACTAGCATTGGATCGTAGGTGGTGCAGCGTCTGACGAAACCGCCCGTCACCGGTGAGGCATAGTCAGCGTGTCATTGTCACGCTATCGATCTTGTTGACGATTACGTGTGAAAAAGCAAACTAACGAAATGGACATTTACAAGTGAGAAAAATAATAAATACGTAAATCTGGATCACTAGACTGTACAGCAAACCGTAACTCATCTGGGACCGAATAGTTGCTAAATAATTGGCCAATAATTGCGCTCTAAATGTCGGCAAAGTGACTATAAAACGGTTCATTACGTTTTGCAATAACGCTATTAATAAACACACAGCGATAATACTCGTGTATATTATCAGTATAAATGTGTATTCCGTTATATTTTTTTAACCCTTTTGTCCGGAACGATTAAACACGACCGTTCGTCGACAAAATATGGAAAACGAATCTTACGAATCGTCTGAAATTGCGTATATAATGTTTGCGGAACGAAGGGTTCGTTTATTTAAAAAAAATATTTTGAAAATATATAATATCATTATAGCATTTTTGAGATGGAAAACAAGATTTCTAAGTCTATAAATAATTTATAAAAAAAAGTATTAATAATTATAAATAATATATAGTATAGCATTGAACGGAGATAGAAGAAGACCCTGGATTTAGTTTATAGAAGAAAAATGTATATTATAAAGAAGGCGAGAAAGAAATATGTAATAGAAATGGGTTTTCACTATCATTTTATCATAGTACATTAATCATCTATTAATATAAAATTATATATATATATACGAGTATATACAAATAATTAAAAACCGGATTTTGCATACATTTATTATTTATTATATTTTATCATTTAGTATTAATATACTTAAGATATCATTCTTTTTAGGTTGTAAAAGTTTATATATTGTTGTAACTTATTGTTTTTCTAATAAACAATAACCACTTATGTATACAAATTATGTTTGCTTTATATTATTTTCATGTTTTTTTTGTTTGTCGTTTGTTATTTTTATCATTAATCTTATACTCAATTTAAAGCTATATAAAAATTATTAAATTAAACAGTGCATATTTCGTATTTTTTCTTGCATATTTTTACCTTTATAAGTGCATATTTACATGCATATTTAATAATTATACAGTAAGTGCATGAAAATCTGGTATTTAGAAATAATATATATATACAAATTGTTAGTTATAATTAGTTAGTTAGTTACTGTGGAGATAATAACCAGGAAATTTAACACAATCGAAAAGGTGCCTGCTTTTACAATTTTTATACATTTATCGTTATAATATATTTTAATATAATATAATGTGTAGATACTATATACAGTTCATGTTATAGTACCTATTTGTAATTGGATTTTATATTTGATTCCATGTGTAAAAAGTTATAAATACAAATAATTATTTATAAAAACAATTTGTTTTTTATTTTGTATAAAATTATTTGATTAATTATTGTTTTTATTTGATAAATTAACTAAAAAAATACGTATAGAAATTGGGAATTTTGTACACTCGCAGAGTCTTTTCAACAGACTCGTTTTTTTTTTTTTTTCATATCGACTGCGAGTTTCACTTCAAAAGACAATATTCTCAAAGTATTCAAATATATCGTTCAGTCATAAAATACAATTTTCTTCATTGTGGTTATTCACGTTTACGCATATCAATTTTTTCATTCTATGTTGATTGTTTTTTTAAATCATAATTTATATCTATACCTGATGTTTAAAAATATAACCATTATAAAGTGAATAATAATGTATTTTATTCATGTATATTATATGTATAAATTATTATTCACAACAGATAAAAACGTTTCTTTTCAGACGTTTTTAAAAATTAAACTGCTTAATTTTTAAGATTATATTTTGAACTATATTCGACAGTGCTTATGAAAAATATGATTTTTATTTATTATAATTTGCTTAAAAATAAAATTCCGGATTAATCGATATTTAGTATAGATTTTTTTATAAGTTTAATACTTGTGGATAATTTATATGGTTTAAACTATTCGATTTAGTATAAATCGTAAACAAAAATGTCCTCAGAAATGGGTATAATTTTAACGTACTTAGTGATTACGTATACTAATAATCAATTATTATGTGAAGTTCAAAGTTGTCTTTTAATTTTAGTTCTGAAATAAACTGAGTTAAATTAAAAGTTTGTTTGAAACATAATAACGAAATTATCAACAAAGTTATTATACAAAATAACTTTTTAATTTTTATTATTACATTTTTCTTTATGAAACTAATTCATTAAATTAAAACAAAAAATGTAGAAACTCATTATAGCCCTGAGCCTCATTCCTATTACGTTTCCTGTGCACATTTTTGTTAAATTAAAATTAGAACCTTAAAAAAAGCACCCGATGGATATGTTATTACAAAGTTCATGAATTATTCAAGAATATTTTTTCACAATTTATGTTGTTAAAAATACTTGTAGCTTGTGGAAAAAGGGCACGAGAGGAATATGTCCTTTTGGCTATTTAATCTTTGGTCTAATGGAAAAAAATCATTTTTATAATTTTGTATTGTGATGTATATATTTGCTTACTTTTTGGTAAAAATGTTATATGTATATATTATTTTTCATCCATATTATACCGATAATATAAATATCTTAAATCACTTTTATATACTTTTGTTTTTAGAAAAAAGAGCATAAAGTCAAGACTTGAGTTTTCTTGATCAAACAAAAAATTTTTCGTCTAAATATTTAATTAGTTTATATTGACTTAAGCCTTTTGAGTATAGAAAACACATTTATGTTAAATACACTTTTTCACACTTTTTTAAATAACATTTATTTTTACTATAATAAACTAATATAATTTTAGTATTATTAGTGAAAAAGATAATGATTTTTAATTTTATTTTATTTTGAAATGTTTTTTACTCGTATTATAAACTTTATATAATTTACTTTTGTTTGTCAGTAATAGAATGATATGTCAGAGGGTAAGAATATAAATATATATTTTAAAATTGTATATCTTGCATGGTTTATGAATATACTAATTACTTAATCGTTGTATAAATTAGGAATTCTAAAAAAATTTCCATCCAAAATTAGGTAAAACCGTATGTCATATTCATTACGTAACAATCGTAAAAACTGTCGTCTATCGGTCTAAAATGAAAATCGTGTCTGAAAGTAATTGATCAAATAACTAGTATACATATATAAGTTTGAATTATCATATAAAAATAATATAACATAAAAAGAGCAACTAAGACAATCATAATAATATTTATATGTTAATACAAATAGAAAGCAGCTACGTCAGCGCACGATACATATAAATTAACTGTAATATTACGTTTTTGTGAAGGACAATTTGAAATTGAATTATATAAGTTTATCATATTTTTGAACAAAACTTAAAATTATAGAACTCATAATTTAAGAGGTATACAATATCTATATGACTTTTTATTTGAAAAAATTATTTGTATTTATTTAATCTAACACTTCAGCCGCATCGGCTTTATATAATCGTACGAGTATATATATATATATATATATATAAATCTTTGAGATTTATAGAGCTACTATATTTTTAGTTATATAGAATTCTATATAAAAATTTATTATTTATAAATAAATTTATAAAATTGTCACCATCTAAAATAAAATTATAATCGTAATATTCAATGTATAAAATTCGCCCTTAAAATAAAAATAAATTATCTTAAAAATATTTTCAAAAAAGTATTTAATTACAAATGAGAGAATATGCTTGAAAGATTATTTGGTAAGTAACTATCTAAAAGTTTTACTGTTTTTTGAAATATTAATTATTAGAAGAGTTACAGTAATTATTAAAAAAAATCATTTGGTACTTTCGTTTAAGAGCTGTATATTTAGAGAATGATTCAAAAATTCCAATTAAATTGATATTAAACCATTAATATCATCTACATATTGTATTTTTGGTGTTTTACTTTTAACTCTAAAATCATTTTAAAATGCTTGTTTATTTGTTTTCGTAAACATTTTTTTATTTAGAAAATATGATTACACAATAGGTACACAATAGTAAAAGTGATATCGACGTTAGATCACTTATAAATTATTTTCAAATTTATTTAAAAATTTTCAAGCTGGCGCGAAAATTTGCGAAGCCTGGGGCTAGATATATTTTGAGAGACCTAGCACGTGACAAATAAAAAAAAAAAAAGATAAATAAGCAAAAAAAGTTCTTGTAAACTAAAACTTCTCAAGAAGTCATATATTTCCTGAAATTTTAACGCGAGGCCTGGTGCAAGGGGAACACTTCACCACCCCCTGGGTATAAAACGTCCGAGGTAATAATCGCCCATCGTAACTGGTGATTAATACTCTCCTAGTAAATTTATACCGAGAGGTAAAAGTCGCCCGGTATGTATTTATGTATTATTTATTTATAATCTTACTTATGAAAATGACAAAATACTAATTATAAATAAAATAATAATATTATGATGTCAAGCATTAACGCTAAATAAAACTGTAGAATATATAGGTATTAACTAATATATAAATATATGATATAACAAAAATATTAGTGATGTTATAAACTGTTCGATTTTCGAACCGAACCGAACCGAACCCGGGGTGTTCAGTTCGGTTCGAAATTGGAACTCAAAATTGAAAATATTTGAACCGAACTAATCACAAAATAGTGCTGTTCGAATATGGAACTAAGGAAAACAAAATTTGAACGTTATTTATCGAAAATCGCTAAAAAAATAAAAAATGTTTAAATTAGTAGATTTTTTTCTATTTTTAGGATGGATAATAATTTTTTCGTATTATAATATATGAGGATGTACTATTATTATCGAAGAATTTTCGTTATCGTTTATCAATATAATATATGATATGATGTACTTATTAAAAATTATTTACGAATCATATACGCACATCCCATAGTATGCTATAAATATAGAGCCATATTTATAAATATTTAAAATACTTTAAATTGAATTGATCAATGATTATTCTGACGAGTTTTCGGCGTTGGAAGCGGGGTATGCAGAAAATAATAATTAATTAAATAATATTTATTAAATAATAATTAAATCGTAATTCGTATACCAATATTCGTGGTACGATACAAAAATAGATAGTTTTGTCATCTTATTAATAATACACTTTCACTCGGCAAATGTATATATCAGTATTTAGTGTTTTGACGATCATTTTTTGGGGGAAAAAAGAAGCTCTTTAGTTGCCAACTTTTAAATCAATTAAGTGCTAAATTGTTTTTAATGTTTTAAATTTTTTTAAAGTTCGGTTCGGGTTCGATTCGACCTCAAAAATCTGGGTTCATAACATCACTAATAAATATATATATATATATATATTTATATATTATATTTATAGGTATATATATATAAATGTGTATATATATAAATATATATATATATATATATATATATATATATATACTAAATGTGTCATGACAATTCCAAAAGTACACTCTTCCCTATAATGTTAAAAATATTTTGAATTGGTAGTGAATTATTATTTTAAATATCCGGACTGAGGAAGTCCACTGAGTTTGAATACATTCGATTTTATATATATATATATGTATTTATATACTTATGTTATATCATATATTTATATATTAGTTAATACCTATATTATTTTACAGTTTTATTTAGCGTTAATCATAGTATTATAATTTTATTTATTATTTGTATTTTTTCATTTTTCTAAGTAAGATTATAAATTAATAAATATTACATAAATATATACAGGATGATTTTTACCTCCAGGTATAAATTTACTAGCGGGGGAGGGTATTAATCGCCCGTTACTCTGGGCGATTAATCCCCACGGGTATAAATTTCACGGGGAGTAATAATCGCTCGCTACATTGAGCGATTATCACCTCAGGTGATTAATATCCCCCGAGAGGTATACATTTGGTGGGTATAAATTTCCCGCGACACCGGCACTGATTTGTTAGATTTGTGTTGTCATTAAATTGCCTACACAAAACCCCTTAAATTCTGGGCGAATATTAGAATATTTTTACCATAAATTGGACTATTTTGTATAAAATTAGGATTTTAGTTTATTATTATATTATTGCAATTGAATAACCCAAACATTCAATGATTATGTTTTAGATGTGTTTTCGGAACCAACGAAAAAAAATATCAGTGATGAAGGAGTTTCATCGTTAGAAGATTTATCAACAATTTCAAAAAGACAGACGAATGTTCGAAATAACAATTTTAACCAACAACAAGTAAAGGATATTTAGTGCGAGACATGTCAATGGATAATAATCTTTATCTATCAATTATTTATTCTTAGATTCAACAAGAATATTTGGAATATATCCAACAGACAAATGATGCAATCAATCCAGTACCTGAACAATCTACGGAGTTTGAGCAACAGAACGGACAACAAATATACTTAGCAAGGTATAATATAAAAATATAATATTTTATTGGAATGCAATTTATTAAAACCATAAATTATATTATAACTCAATTGGTATGATTTCAGTGTTAAAAAAGTCTTCAAACTTCATATATCAATGTGACTTTAGAAGAAAATAAAATAATTTTTTCGTTTATCAATATTATTGTAGAACATTAGTAACAAGAATTCTGTCGTGATATGGTAATCCCCCTATTTTGAGCTTACACTATCAGAACATGTGTAGACCATATCGATATCCCTGCGTACATTTTATGATGGACGATGTATGCATGTTGAATTTATTCTTAAAGCAATTATTCTTATATATTTTCTATTAAGGTTATGAGTTTTGAGTTTTGTATAAACTATACGTTACTAGAACTATAAGTTCTAAATATAAAGAAATTCTATTATTACTCTTCATACATCATGTAATAAACGTAAAATCTTATTATTTTCTAAAACTAGTATACATAAGATACATTTCTTTACTATAGACAACACATACCATATTTTTCCAGAATAATTTGCGACATTGCAGGCGTTATTCGAAAATCCATCGTTTGACTCTGAAGTTCATCATATGACTTATCTGTAGATTAAAACTGCATCTGGTATTATGTTTTTATATGAAGTTTAAAATCTTTATATTTCCATAGTGTCCGTATGCCTGTATATCCATTTATTCGTCCTTACAACTCGTTGCCATAGCTACTATTCATTTTATAATCTAGAGGTGATCAAATTTTCATTGATATATAGTTACTAGGGAGATTGTTAATTTAACATTAGGTTGTTACTCAATAATCAATTATTCACAATCGATTGTTATGCAATCAAAATCGATTAATTGATTATTATCTTATTTTATTTCATAACGTAAATATAGAAGTATAGAAATCTAATAGATGCACGGTCGAAGAGTGTGTTTTTCCTAACTTGTTTTATTATAATTTGTTCAAAAATGTTGTGAATAAAAAAAAAAATATATTGTGTTTAGATTGCCATCAGACAAATATCCATCGATGACTACGACGACCTACTCACCGTTCGCCACCGAGCAAGTCCGATTTCAAGAAGAGTACGCGCATAGAGTTCTGGTAAGCCAGCAAGCAGCGCTACTAAAACCCCGAAAACATGTCGCCCTACCGGTACCGACCGACTTTCAGGTAAGCCAATCTACGCCTTCTCCCAGACCAATACAACAACCAGAGCAACTACAGTTTTTGGATCCATCAACTGGACAAGTGCGCCAACAAGAGATATTCGTACAGCAACCGCAAAACTTGGCTTCGGTGCAAGGCGAAGGACCGTTTTCGTACGCTCAAGTGCAATTCGGTCCGGGACCAGTTGCCGGTAACAGGCCTAAAGGTCAGAGGTCAGTCTCGAGACCTAGGCCCAACCGGGTGGTTGTGGAACCGGTGGCCCAACAGACGGTTGACTACTTGGCTACTACTGTACGTCCAGTTCAGCTCACTTACCGCATGCTCCAAAACGTTGTGTACATCCAACCCAACGGTCAGATGTACAAACCTATCGAAGACACGGAATCGGTTGTGCACATCCCGCGCAAGAACTACTACAACTATCAGCAGGTGGACGAGTCAGGTACGGTGACGCCGGGGCCAGCAATAGGTGCATCGTCGACGACCACTACTGCGGTATCTGTCGAAGAAGAACCTTTGGTATTGATCCCTAGGCCAAAAAAGCTCAATCCATCGAGACCCAGACTGCAGGAAGGCCGAAAAGTCCAGAGAACACAACAGATAGTGAATACTGAAAGGCCACCGTCGCAACAGCAACAGGCAGTGCGGACCGAATGGCCGCAGCAACAGCAACAGAAATTGCTGCAGCAGCAACATCAGGAACAGCAACAGCAGGAACAGTATCAGCAGGAACAGTATCAGCAGGAACAGCAGCAGCAGCGACAGCAGTTGGAGCAGCTTTACCAGCAGCAATTATCGTCCGAAGTGGAACCGGACAATTTCCTCACTACGCTCCTGTCCAGGTTCCAGCAGAAGCAGCAACGGCCGCAGCATCAGCAGGAGCAGGAGACGACTGTCGAGACCGTGCACAAGCCGAGAGGTGGTCAGAGGTCGAACAAAGGCGGTGATCGCTCCAACACGTCCAAGCTATTGCCAGAAAGGAGTCAGTTACAGCTTTTGCAGTTTCCGGATGAACTCAAGTCGCTGAGCCTTGCCGAGCTCAAGGCCCTAGAACGGGCCAGCACGCAAATTTCCGACCACAACGATAAGTCCGTCATCCGGCAAAAGCAGCTGTTCAGAAACAGACAAGCCGCCGTTTCCCCCACGGCTGCTTCTACGGTGGCCACCACGACTCATCTGCCACCACCTCCACCGCAATTGACGGAAATTGATGACGAGTTGCAACGACACTTCCCCGGAAACCGGCCCGTGCCCACGCCCGTCGAACTCAGCGAAGAGCAGCGTAAGTTCTTGGCCACCCAAGGAATCCGTCACCTGTACCGGGTGGACTACGACCAGGCTGGTAACGCGTTGCCGCTGACATATGTGCTGGCCTTGGACAATCGGCCCAAGAGGGACGATGAACTGCAGTGATACCAACGGTGATAAGATGACTATGTCATCGAGAGCATACACGAAAAAGTGCCTATTTATGTTATATATTATATTTGTCATGTGTATTATTATTGATTTTTTCATTTTTCATTTCTTAATTATGTTTCTTGTAAATAATAATAATAATAATAATAATAATAGATATAATAGATAGACGTAATATCACTCCTAATATTGTACTTCATAATTATTATTACTTTTTTAAATATATATATTCCATATTTTTGTAAAATTTTTGCGTAACTTCTTCGGAATGTATTGGATAACCGTGAAAACTGATTATCAAAAAAAAAAAAAACCTAACAACACACAACATTGATTCCGATGATGAAATATTAACAATTAGACAATTAGTTTTCAATTAAGATTTACATTAGTATAAGTATTATTGTTATTAAGAGGACATCACACTTGTGATTTTAAAGAGGTTCTGTAAAGATAATTTTTATGAAATTACCTATAAAGAAATCTTATTATGTTTTAAACAATGATAAAAACACAATTGATTTTGTTTTCACGTTTAAAACACTTGAATTAAACATATTCGTATATTATATTCTGATTTATTAAAATTTTCCGTTATTTTAGGTAGTTTTTCTTTATGTTAATATCTGAAAATTAACTTTTGTAAAATAAAAACTACAAACTATAGGTACATTTCCTATCCAAAAGACTTTTAACCAAAACATTCTTCTTGACATATTCTACCCAAAAAAAAGTACACAGCTTACAACAAAATAAATCACAGTTCATAATTGTATAAAAATTAGTCAAAAGTGGTAAATTTTTTAAAATTTTTATGACGTAAATATAGTATTTTAATAAATATTTATTGTTCATATTAGTACAGTACTTCTTTAGTCCACCGACTTATTAATTTGAATGTTTATTATTCGGGAAATATTTATTGAACTTAAAAAATCAAAATGTGTAAATATTATCATAAAAATATATTACTTGAGAATTTATAGTACCATAGATTGATATTTTAAATTCGAAAGTTAATTTGGTTTTATCTAATAATGTAGGAGAATAAAAATATTAAAGTTATGAAAATTAGATTTCAGTGTACAAATAACTTTCTAAAAAATATTTCACAAATATTATTTATACTTTACTAGATATGGCTTAACATATAATGAAAAATTTACTTCTGTATTAAAATTTTCAAAAATATTATTTAGTGGTCATCCAAATGAGTATTAATTGATACATCTACTTTACATTTGATTATCGAATACTCCTTAGTTCGATAATGAACGATAAAAAGTACGTAATAACCTAATAATACGGTTTATCAATTTTTGAATACCAAAAATGGATTCAAAATGATTATGCCATTGTATAGGTCATCATACATCTCAAGGGTGCAAGGGGGGCACTTACATCCTTTGGCATTTGTATGGTGGTATAAAACCATAATTTTTCACCCCTTAAATTTTCTATATTTACAATTTATAATTAATAGCACTAAATTATTAAATATTTATAAAATAATGATAATTACGATAATAGATGTTAAGTCCTTATGAATCATTATACACATTAATTCTCAGTTGTTGATTTTATGTATGTGATAGTAAACCGTTATTTTTAATAGTTTATTAAATTTTTTTCCTAGTGACGTATTATATGGCACAAAATACAGTTTCTAATTCTAGTCTTAGTTGGAATCTTTAATGGAGATTGTGATAGTGTGATACCACGGGATTTTGAAAATTGTTGTTACCAATTGTTCCTTTAGAGGAAGTCAGGATCACCAATTTGGCGGTTTTTTAGTGTGATTGTTATCACGACTGCCATCAAATACGCAATCGGACTCCATTCCGTCGAAGGTAATTAATCGAAAATGCCAGTTTGATGTGCGAATGGTTTTTTTTTATTGTAATAAGAATAAAATAAACGTAGGTAAAACAAGGGTGAATAATTCGGTTTAAGAGCGGAGAAAACAAGAATGTTCAAATCCTAACAAACTAACTCAATTAATAATATATCTAAATACAAATTAGATTATTTATATGAAACTAGGTGAAATTAAAGATCAGTTTCCTTTATTATCCGAAATTTTAAAACTATTTTTGACAATAATTACAAGCACAGCATCATGTAAACGAAATTTTTCCTGCTTACGAAGGCTTAAAACTTACCTCAGATCAACTATCGGATAAGAAAAACTGTCTAATATAGCTATATTACAAATTGATAGGTATCGAGTCAAGTAAGAGATTTCGAAATTGTAATTGACGAATTCAGTGCAGCAGCAACTATACATGGTAGACGCTTAAGTTTAATTTAATGTAGTTAATAAGTACCCATTCATATTTTGTATTTGTAATAATTTATTTTGTACCTCATAATATATATTGACTGCACTAAATTGAGTAAAATTAATGTCTTGAGAAACTGTGATTGAATTTTAAGTGATAAGTAAACTTGCGAGCTATAAACATTACTGATTCATTTTGCGTCCCCCGAATTTTAGGGAAATTCCGCTTATGCCATTGTAAATCATCTATTAGACGTCCATTAAAAATAATTGTTCAAAAAACTATAGCAAACATATGATCTTAACAATTATAATAAATACTACTGAAATGACTGTGCCTTTGGGTGAGTAGTTTGAATGGGCGTTGATCTATATTGTACTAGGGTTCTCGTCTTAAATTTTAAAACTAATTTATGGATTAATTCCATAGTTTTTAAAACATAATTTACATTTTAATTATATCGTATTATGCATTAAATTAATTAATTTACATTAAAGCAGATAGGGTGATCAAACGTGCATACTTTTCGGAAATGCATCCAAAAAACGCATACAACACTATAAATACTTTATTCTCCACTGCCGTTTTCTGCAAAAAAGTTGAAAAATTATAATCAACAGTTATCAATATCTAAATAATCATCTGATTTACAATTTTTATTTTAGTATTTAAGTAAGTAGGTAAGTAAGTAATTGTATTTCAGTATGCTATCATTTATCAAGTTCATTAGTTCTACTTAATATGTATTTAATATTTTATTTTCATTCTTAGCATTAAATTAAACTATGTTACATAAAGGTAATTACATTCACATTCACATATTTTCATGTGTTTAAACTTTTATCATATTAATATACCTTATACCTTTTTATATTCGTTTAAGATATCTATGTTAAATGTGCAGTTGACAATGTAAGAGTTCTAATATTTACTTTTTCAAATACATTTTATTTGCTCAGGATTTTCTATATCACAATGTGTTAAATGTGAATAAACTTCGAATCCCTGGGTGATAGTACAGCGCATGCAAAACAAATAGTTATACATTCCAATTTATTAAAAGCATCAAATTTGTACAAATCAAAAAAACTTTCATTTTTCTTTTTAAAAAAATGGCATATATATCACAAAAATATGTGTTGGATAAATTCGGAGTTAAAGCACTGATTTAAACGTTATAATGTCAAGTGCGGCAATGAGGTAAGAAGCAGACGGCGCAGTTCTAAGGAGTTATACGATGAAACAAGTGCCAAACACTTGAAATAAAATAAAATAATAATCATAGTATATTTTTGTATTTTATTATAACATAATAAGATAATTTAAGAAATGCTATTTAAATTGTATAAAATGCATTGAAATATGTTATATTGTAATTAAAATCGGCAATTAAATTAGATATAGTCTCATACATTTTGTAGCCAAATAAAAACGTACAAAATGCAATATATTACACTATTTGTCGAAAAATGACAAAATACACTTCTAATTACCTAATCGAAAAAATATAGGTAACAAAACTAGTTTTACTATAAATTCAATTTGTAATAGTATACCTATTTTGAAATTGGAATGAACTAATTCAGATCATTGTTGAATGAGTCACAACGAAAAAAACGTTGTAAATAATTATCAAGGTATCTATAAAATGTATTTAAAAATGTTCTTCTAAAACACATATTACATTTTTTAAACTAACTCCTGAATCCTAGATAACATAATAGACAAATTCGTGGTCAATTATTTAGGAGTAATCGTATAGGCAATATTTGAAAGATTATTTAGAATGTCAAATGTGTGTGCTGACGACCGCGACATTTCTTGTATTTATTTTAATTTACACCCAATAGTATTTATAATTTGTCTTTCATTCTAATCGATCCTAGTACGACATGGATTTTAAACATAGTTGCGAATTTATAAACAATGCAACGTCATTTGTTCGACTTTTTACTTTTTAAATTTTTATATTCAGATATTATATTTGGTTGACAAATATTCGGCAATTTTCAATTCAGTAAAACAATTTTAATAAACAGACATGAACAAATATTTAAAAAGGCTTTAAGAAGGGCTTGAAGAGTTTTGATCATCAAGTAGGATACTGGTAGTAGATATATTAAATTCAAAAGTAATGATTATTCATTAAATTTTACAATATGATTTAGAGCTGAGTTCATTTTTTTTTATAATTTTATAATGTCACTATATATATTATTTCAATAATATGTAGTAAATATTTATTTGTTATTTTAAATATTTTATAAATTTATAAAAATCTCCCATTCTCATTGAAAAAAGATTGATTTTCTTTATGTTTAAGGGGCCTCCGCATCCTTTTTTTTTTTTTAAAAAAAAATCAAAAACTACTTAATTCAATTTCAACAGTCCGGCACGTTGGGTACTCCAATAACAAATATTGAAAACTTATATAGATTTTTTATTATTTACTCGAAGAAATGATCGAGCCAGATTTTTCATTTTCATATTTTATAATTGTATATTATAATTAAAACCATTTAAAATTTTCAATATAATTAACATAAATATATAATTAAATAATAAGAATTCGTAAAATGCACGCCGATCGTTCCCTCGTAAATGTTATGGATAATTCGAATATTTTTTCGAAATTAAAATTGATGTACTCATAAAGATGTTCTGATGAAATTAGAATTGTCTATTTAGTGAAAAATATAATGTTCTGCGTTGTAAAAAAATGGATAGCTGACATATACACAAAATGTGTGAAATGGCTCACCTTATACTTTTGATACAGGTTATTAACGTCTAACAATAATGATCATGTATGCTTAATACAAGTACAAAATATACAAAGAAAGTATAATAAATTTCCTAAAGAATATTCTTTAGAATCGTGTGGTGTAGAGACCCATTAAGAGAACTACTAGAAAATCTAAAAATGACATCTGAAAAGTACCATCTAGACTCTAATTGAAAGCTAAAAATCTTGAATCGATAAAGTTTAAATCGAAATTATCTGTATCTCGCTATAACTATTGATGATAGGGTCACAGTTCAACAAAGTACATTTTTGTTTAGCAATTGGTGAATGATACACCAAGAAACTGGCCCCAAAAATCCTGTCAAATGGATTTTAAAATAACATGACGCGTCTCACGAGTACCAAGGGGGGCTAAATAAAAGAAGGCTAAATTTATCTGAAACTCACGTTATACTTAATCGATAAGGTCCAAATTTAGTTATTTAAATTTTCTTAGACGAACAAAGGGAGTGAGCGAAAGGGATCTTAAAAACAAACATGGTATTATTCTGAAATTGTTATTGCTTATATGTTCAAAATTGGATATTGATTTGCCACGTTTTTCAGAGCTAATCCTTATCTTTATAAGTTATAGATCAGTTTCGTCAACTTTTTTTTATCCATCCGAATGGTATAGAGTAGCAAATGTTGCTCAACTTGGGGATTTGTGCGCACTTTAAGGGTTAATATTTTCAAAATTCCCAAAACATGTATTTTGATACTTTCAATTACCTCCTAAAATAAAATTTTAGCCCGTGGTCACTTGGCCATGAGATATAGGTTTCCAAATTTATCGGTTCTGGATAATAGATAAAAAATATATTATTTTCATATAAGTATATGATATGTGTGCGTGTCTGTGTGTGTTTTCCAGATTTATGGATTCCAGTATTATCGGTTCAAATAATGCATTTTCAAGGTTAATCTATTCCAGATTTGTAGTTTACAATAAATAATGTCTGTTCAAATTGATAAAATTGAAATAGGTAATTATCAGATTCAAATAAATTATTATTCAAACGGATATTATTCAAAGTTTTTCTTTGCATCCAATTAATTTTCGTAAGTTAAAATATAACATTAACATATTGTTCAATTTGTGAAAACGTTGAACGATTTAAAATTCACTCTGAAAGCTTTCAATGATGCGGAGTTCAATCAAATATGTGATTTATTTTAGTACTGATAAATACTAAATAACAAATATAAGAAAGCAAATTAAAATAATTAACTGAAATAAGTTAAGTTAAATTAATTCAAACGTGAGTAGTAATATAATACGAATACTGTATTCACAACACTTTTTAAATATTCTGAATATTTTTAAATACTTTTTTTTAAACTATTATTATTGATAAAATAAATAGTTTGAAAGTATTATACCTATTTATTAAGTTTTACAAAAAATAATCACCTACTAATTTGTTACTTATATGAATCACACAATATTAAACTTAAATATTTAAATTTGGATATAATTTATAATTAATACATATTAATTATAATGTTTTATCAATTATAATTTTATATTCTTTTACACGGAAAAAAAGATCAGATTTACCTAATAATATTATAATTAGGTAATAGGTACTATTTTTGGTATTGAAATCTAGTAAAAAAAGTATTAAAAAGTAAAAAAGTATTATTTTAAGTATATTAATTTGCAGAGTTATTCAAATACTTAGAGAATACTATTATCATACATTATTTTACCCAAGTCTGAATTATTGAATCATATGAATTATAACCCAATATTCTTCAGTTGAATTTCAATAGGGTACAAAAAAAATTTTGAATCGGTAAGTTTAAATATCTAGTTAAAATAGAAAATAAATTAACTTAACTCGATTAAAAAGAGTTTATAATTTTAATTGTCCATTACAGAGAAATTGGAATTAGAATCGTTAGAAACTTAAAAGTATACAACAAAGTGTAATACATTTTCCCACACTTTACTTTTTAATTATTAAGCACCTACACATTAAATTAATAATTAGTAATTATATAAGAATTTGGTTTAAAACATATAACAGTGTACAATGTAAATAGTGCATTGATGAAAATCGTTATCATTTCCAAAGTGTTCACTCAACTGGATGATTATGAAAATTAGGTAACAGTATATAGTTAAGATTTTTTAGTTAAAATTTTTAATGGATATATGTTTTATTAAGGCTCAAGTAAGTACTACAATTATTACGGTAAACACGTATAGTGTTAAGAGGATGCCATACACCCGTTTTTAAGGGGTTTTATATATCCAACAATTTAAAAATAGTCCCGTGTTAGTTCCACCTTTTTTTTGTTGTGTAATCGCGATATTTATTAAAAAAAAAAACCACCTTCGTACTTCAAGTTATATGACTTTCAGAATGATTATAAATCATTGATATTGGAGCTAAATAAAAGGAAAAAAGTTTTCTAACTTTTGACCGAGGTTTCTTTATGCATGTGCTTTAAATCTATAATGGTTGATCCTTAAAAATTTCGAAATTCCATAATTTAAAATTGCTTATGAAAAATACAATTTCAACATTAAACAACAGAAGCTACGTCAAAATGTAGTAAAATGTTGTCAGTTTTTTATATCGACGTGAAAATTATTTATCTGCGATTGTAATACTTGAAGTTCGAAAAGGAAGTTTTACGGACTATTTTTCGTGGTGTGACGTCCTCTTAAGGTGTAATTAAATAATTACGTAACATATTCGTGTACTGATAAGATACTGTGTGTAATATACGCATAATGAAATAAATAATCCAAACGCTCCGAGCAGTGTCAATTGTGTTTCGTAGGCTACTCGTATAGCGTGTCATTGTATGAATATGGAAAGTGACGATTAATCATCGTATTCTGGAAAAAAAAAAAACGAACGAACGAAGCTTGTCAATTATTGTAGGGAAATAAATTATACTGTATTTCAAAGCTGAAAAACCCTAAAAAAAACCGTTCTCGATCCGTCGAATGATTTCAATAGATTTGACATAATATACGAGTATGTAAGGATGGGCAGTTTCACGGATACATGTATCTTTTATACGTATCAAGATACAATTGTATCTTGTATCATGATACATATTCTGTAAGTATCTTGTGCCTTGTATCTAGATACATTTTTTTGCAGTATCATGTATCTTTTTATGCAAAAAGATACGAGAGACGTCAAATAATCAAAAATCTTGTTTAGTTAAGTTTAAAGAAATATAACCAAGTAAATATATTTATTAAATATTTAATATTTTTATAAATCGGAAAATAATCAAATCAGAGACTTGAAATTAACATAAAATATTTAGGTACCTACTATTTTGATTTCAAAACTTTTAATAATAATACAATTTTCTAAAACTATATATTATAGGTACACTTATTTTTGTATAGAAAGAGTTAATAGTTGGTGTTTTTGGGTAAACAGATTTCTTATACGAAATGTATCCTATTTTATTTAAGATTTCCTATTTGGATTTGAGGTTATTTTTCGATGTTTACAGTAAATAATTTAAGAGTAAAAGAAAACTACCACTCATAATAGAAATTTTGTTTTTAAAATTAGAATATAATATTATACCGAACACCACTAAGAACCATTTTTCGAATACAATGTTTTATTTTTGTTTTAGAATTTGAAATCATAATAATAATACAATATCCAAGACCGGAATAATCAATGGACCAACTTTTTTCTATAATTAATTTAATAATATTAAAATTAAAAAGATGCACTTCGTTCGTTGGGTGTCAGTAGGGGTGGATGCACTTCGCTACTGGGCAAGATACTCTTGGTGATGTATTGCATTAGAAAGCAATGATAAATCATTGCATTCAATAAAACGATTCTGAGCGTAGCTTCGGTGTAGTATTCATTACTCTTAATATTAGTTATATCATTGATTATATATTATTATAATATATAATCAATGGTTATATACTCAGTGTCTACCTATGTTTAACAAACATTACATCAAAGATCAAATGCAGAAATAAATATGGTCTAACGAAATTACGAAGAAATGAAAAATTTTGATTTGACGAAATCGTATTTTTGCCGTTTTTCGTCATTTTTTGGTAGTTTTTCCTTACGCATTATAAAACTATTGAGAAAATCGAAAAATGATCTCCTAAAAGTACCAACTAGATAAAATTTACTACAGAAAATCATGTAATCTTGTAAAGATCGGAGTACTCCTTCTGGTAGTAAATTTTTAACAGAGAAAAAAAAATAAACAAAACCACTAGCTCCCTCGCTACGCTCAGAATCTAAAATACTTTTTTCCGCCGATTTTTTTAAATTTAGTTTAATTAATGCATAACTAACGTTATATTAAATTTTTTCAGGTCTTAAAATATAATTTTACCAACTATTTGAACTTGAATACCTCAATATTGGCCATTTTGTGGAAATAATTAAAATGACTATAAAAAAAAATGTTGACTACGGATTTTTAGGGATTTTTTGAATTTAGTTAGAGTAACGTATATTTAACGCTGTATCAAATTTTCAGATCTTAAAACCCAAAATTACCTCTTTTAGAACTTAGAAACCGCGGAATCTAAAATGTCTATAAATAGCCTAAAATTTTAAAAAAATCAAAAAAAACTTAATCAACGTAAATATATTACTAAATTAAACATTCGATGTAAATTTCAAGATTTTCAAGTCATTTTTTTTTTGAAATTACGAAGGAATAAAAAATCTCGATTTGACAAAATCCTATATTTGCCATTTTTTCCTTATTTTTTCGTAGTTTTACCTTATGCATTAAAAAACTATTGATAATATCGAAAAATAGTCTCTCAAAAGTACCAACTAGATGTAATTTTCTACGGGAAACGAAGTAAACTTGTAAAAATCGGAGCACTCCTTCCGGTAGAAAAAGTGTTTACAGAAAAAAATAAAAATAAATATATAAACAACATTGTAAACCACTAGATCCCTCACTATGCTCAGAATCTAAAAGTTAATAAATTAAAATGTATAATTTGGTGATGGATAGAAATTTTTTGTTTTGCATCAATTAGACACTGTAATAATAATTGCCTCCTTTCAGAGATCTTGGCTACGCCACTGCATTTGTTTTTATTTCCATGATATTTTTTCTATTTATATCTCTATAGTATATTTTATTAATAATTATTAATGAATAACTAGAAACCTAAGGATATACCCGTAAACATTTTCGATAAGTGCATCAGAGTCGTAGTTGGCTGAGCAATAACAGATAATTATAAAACCATGTATAGATAAGAATAACCTAAACACAAATATACTCTGTTTAGGTATATATGGTGATAGTTGGCCTATCTTCTTTTAAATCCTCGGACGTTATGTTCGAGGATATTTGTATATTATGTGTGTATATATAGTTTAGTAGATGTTTTTTAGATTTGGAAGTAAAGATACATCATTGCTTTTGAAAAACAATTATTAGCTAAGTTATTCATCGTTGGGAGGTTGTTACTATTTATATTCCTAACCACTATTAAATTTAATTATTTATTATCTATCAATATACGAGCAAGACCGTATAAAATACATGCAATATACACGCAGTAAGTTATTCTACAAAAATGTATTTAATACAAACATATACTACACAGATCAACATTTACATTATTGCTAAAAAGAAGGGCCCAAATTGGTTAATTTCATTATCCTATATATATATATATTATCCATTATTCATTATCCTATTGGTTCATTACACGTATATAATTGGTAGAACAAGTAGGAACTTTAAAACTAAGTACTTATTATAATATATAGTGGCTGCAATAAGAAACAAAATTTAAAACTGTTTTTCATTTCCATAAAAGTTATTTAAACATTTTTAATTACCTTAACTAATTGTAATTTTAACTAATTAAATAAAAGTGATTAGTCGTTTATTAAATTTTAAGTTATGTTAATGAAAAAAAAAAAAAAAAAAAAAATCCATTAAGTATAGGGAGGAATAGGGAACAATTTTTCTCATCGGATAGAATACTGGTGGTGGGTAATATTGAATTTGAAATTTTCAGTGTAATATTTTGTCATTTTCCGATTTATAACGATTTTCTGTTTTTTCAATATAGTTTTCCTATAGGTACGCTTAAGAAAACTAATTAGAAAATAAGAAATAGTACCGATTAGATCAAATTTACTACCAGGGAGCTCTTTACCCGAAAACCAGTCATTGGACTCCTTCTACCCGAAAAAGTGTATGTATACGACATACATACAAAAAATTCATCATTATTGTACAACCAATACATTTCTACGCTTAAAATGCAAAAATCTAGTTGAAATGGTAAAATCAATTTAACTTATATCTTGAATTTTTTTAATTCGTTCATGTCCGGGATTTGATTTACACCAATCTATTTTATTCTGTTACATATTTTGATATATATTTTTTAGTGATGTTACGAACTGTTCGATTTTCGAACTCAAAATTGGAAATATTCGAACCGAACTAAACACAAAATAGTTCAGTTCGAATATCGAACCTAGGAAAAAAAAATTTGAAACTAATTTGTCGAAAAACGATAAAAAGAAATGGAAAACTGTGGAATCCTTCTATACTTAGACTAAGAGGCACCTACTTAATAAATTTTTATGCAAATATACATA
>JAIPRL010000324.1:63050-156258 GCA_025469235.1 Pemphigus obesinymphae | reverse complement strand
ATTATAATGACAGTTTGTATGTATGTATTGTGTAACTACAATTTATACAATAATTATGGCATATTATGTTGACACAATATTTTAAAATATTGTAAAAATAAAACGACGGAATATCGCAGAGTGAAAATGTCGTGTATAGCTGCGTGTGGCGATTCGTGACGGAAAAATGCCGTGTATAGCCGGGGCCTAAGCGTTATCACCTTTCCGCGCGATATATACTTTCACCCCTCGCCATAGTCTTATCACGCCGAAATCCCGAAATCGCGTCCCGCCGACAACGGGATCGTATTTCCGCCGTCGTTAACCCCGGACCGGACGTATTTCCTGTCCGTTTTCGTTCTCAGACAGTTAGCACTGGATCGGACGGATTTCCCGCCAAACGCATTGTTTACGCCGTTGCGGCACTCATAAGATAGGATTATAAAAGATAAAATATCGTTCGGATTTCATATCGGTGTAGCCTCGGTTTGGTTGATAGGTATAATAGTAATGTTACATGTTACATATATCTTATGCGCTGTGTACCTAATGATTCATTTTTACAATACAACTTTTAATACATTTTGTGAACAGTATCTATACAAAAAACCAATTACATAGATACCTACTTAATATATTGATAATATTTTTATTATTATAGGTAGGTACCTAAGTTTTTACTTTTGTGATTTTTCCGGACTGCTAATTATTTAAATTGCATTTCAATATTATTATAGTACCTACCTATTCTTTTTAATATTATACAATTTTTTTTTTTTTTTTTTTACTTATTGGTTGTATCATGTTTCATATTGCCATAATTCAGTTTATTCAATTCTATTGCAATAATACTAATAATATTCGTACAGTATATTATATAGAGCAAAGTATATCAACACATAACGATACTTCCAGTGCTGTTATAAATGTTATGTATATTAGCGTACCTATATTATTATTACTTATATTATATATTATTATATTATTACTTACAGTACTTTGCTCAGTCGTCTTTTGAATGCAATGATTTATATTTGTTCTCAAATTTAAAATAATAATAACACACTGTCGATAAAAGAACTATGAATCAAATTCCACCATTTGTATCTTGACGATGTTTGCACATAATATAATATAGATACTAATTTATACCCATATATTATCAATTTAAATCGGTTGTGTTAAGTACCTACATAATTTATAACAAATAACATGAACGCCTACATAATTCAATACATTATACCACTATTATAGCTAGAGGTAGTGCATAGAAAAGGTACATTTTTTAATTTTTAAAACTATTTTGTCTGTCTTGAGCAATTTATAAAATTATTTATTCTAAAATTTATCTATAAAATATATAATAATTAAAAATAAGTAGGTATATATATTGTGTTTCTATATGATTCATATACACAAATTTAATATAACATTTTGAATTCTTCAGAAAACACCCCTAGAAATTTTTTCTTGGGTTAACGGCCGTTGTGCTTCTGTCTATGCACTTTTGGTATTGTTTTTTTTTATGACTGAAAAATTAAGTATGAAAAATGTAAAAACACAAATATTTACGGGTAAATATTAAATAGATTGATAATGAATTCGAAAAACTGTAAATTCAGAAGCACAGTAAATTTAGTGGTAAATTTTTGAATTTTTTGTTAATGCACCATTTGTTGTAATCTTGGAAGTTTCAAACGGTGTTTTCCGTGAAAAATACTAGTATAACCCGCACGATTCATTTTGACCACTGGCGGCTGACATCACACTCAAACTTTAGGGGTGGGAAAATTTGCCCATACAAGAATACGTTTTATGCTGCACGTCAGAAAAGTGTTGTGTACGAAAATATAATGGACGAAAATATTTTATCCGAAATACCGAAAATAATAATTTACTCGAAAATATTTCAGTCGAAAATAAATTTGTCAAACCGTATTTTAGCCCAAAAATAATTTATTGGAAAATAAATTATACAAATATTTTCGTCGAAACATTTTTTGTCCGAAACGTAATTTAGCAGAAAAATTATTTGTTCAAAAATATTTTGTCCGAAAATAAATAAAATTGTCAGAAACGCATTTTTGCCGAAAATCAATTAAATGAAAAAGTTAAAATGTCACACTGTTATCACTACTCGGAACAACAACAAATCAACAAATTATGCGATCCGCTGCTGGCTGTAGTGGCAAGCAATTTTTGATAAGAATATGCATTGGTTTCCAAAAATCTGTATACCTATTATACTGCTTACTTTACTCCTGAAAATATGCTTCTATTCATGCTTTTATTTTAAAATAAAATAAACTACTTGTGACTGTTTATTTTGTACTACATATTATAAACCCAAAATCGCAAAAAGAATACACTTTTTCTTTCATATATGTATTTTTTTTTATTTATTATATTTATATACGTATATGTATTTCAACAATAATGTTGTCATCTTCAACGTATATATTCTTTCGAGTATAAATAAACTGTATAATATGTATGTATATAATGTCTGACGGTTAGTTATTGAAATACGTATAGACAAGAACAATTTTATTATTTTTGTAATTTTGGGTTTATAATATATTTGAACTGATTTATTATTTTTTTTAATTCAATTTTTTCTAATCTCATGAACACTTCAGGGAGAGATATTAAATTAAGAACTATGAAAAATATAATTTTTTTTTTTTTAATAATTTTTTTTTTTTAAATAAATAATGTTTTCCGCTACAATAAAATTAGAATCACTGCAATTCTATCACCGCTGTTGGGGGATCCCAAGTGATGGGGACCTGGGCGGATTAGTGGCCCCTCCGTAAATTCGACCCTGATTATTAATAA
This sequence comes from Pemphigus obesinymphae, assembly GCA_025469235.1. NCBI lineage: Eukaryota > Metazoa > Arthropoda > Insecta > Hemiptera > Aphididae > Pemphigus > Pemphigus obesinymphae. Next base: position 153,441 of record JAIPRL010000324.1, on the reverse strand, counting down.
TCGTATGTTTACAAATATTTTAATATAAATAGATAAATATTATTTAATATGATCCTATTTTGCAACCATCTGCTTAATATACAGATTTTCAATAAATGGGTATGTAGGTATTTATTTTAGTACAACTCCAAATCTTACTTTATTTTATTACTTTAATTCTCGAATAAATTTAGACAATAGTTGGTTAATGGTTTAATTAAAGTAGGTATAATTAGTGCTATTTAACAATAGCAATATTACTTTAATTAAACCATTAAACAAATATTGTCTACATTTATTAGACAATTAAAGTAATAAAATAATAAAGTATGATTTGGAGTTGTTTGGTTGTTGTACTAAAATAAATATATACATACCTACTTATTGAAAATCTGTATATTTACATGTATTTAATTGTATATTCTGTATATTTTGGTAAAAAAACTGGTCTTAAATCCATCGCCCTTAAAGAAAAATTTTAAATATCTACTCTACTTATGAACTCAATTTAGTTATAATTTTTATATAGGTACATGTTATAATATGTACAAGTACAACGTACATATTTATTATGTACACATTATATTCACGGTAGCAACTATTACACTTTACTCTCACCGTGTGGACCCGGCTTTAATGTGAAAACTGGTTTTATACAGATATTACTATTTTAATAGAAGCCACCATAATAATATTATTTATTATAATAATATGAAGCAGTATCAGCGGACAAGTGGTACAGGGGAGAGTTACACTACACACTGAAGAACATTTACACACTCACTCAAATCACACAGCCCGCACACACACACACACACATAAAAATGACAAAATATTGCCTTCATTAAACTCCTTAAAAACGATCTGTATCCAACGCATATATTCTGCCTCAAATAAGATTACTCTGGCCACCCGTTAGTTTTCGTTAGGTGGCGGGGAATCCCCAATATTTATTAAAATTGTGCAAGTTATTTCCAACTTCCAACCCCTGTTGTTGACAAAAAAAAGTGTGAAAGTTTTATGAGTAAAAATCTTAATATGGCTGATCGAAAAAAAGATCGACATAAGCTTCTTCAATGTGTTTAAACGTAATCAATCCGTAGTGTAAAAAGGAAAATACGCTTCTGAAAAGGCCTCCACTATATTTTAGTCCCAGGCCTCCACAACTATAAATCTAGCCTTGATATTCAAAGTGACAAAATTTAGGTACCTAATGTGATTTTATAATAAATATTGTCCTATCTTTCAGAGTAACGTTATAACTCATACTCAAAATTGTAATAAATAGAGTGGGTCACCAATTTTTATGTTGGTTTGGCACCATTTTCATTTTCAGAAAAAAAAATATATTTTGATCGAAAAATTAAAAATTGCTTATAGTTTCTTTGTCATGATCATTATCTATATTAACCCCTTAAGATGTGAATGTGCCAGTGAACCTGAATTTAAGGAGTTTGATATAGGAAAAATTACATTAATATCCTCTATGGATCTATCCGATGATAATAATATATTATGTACTTTTCGATTAAAATACGTTTTGGATAATATATTTTTTGAAAGTTTTTATTTTCGGAGTAAATACTGTTCGATAAAATATTTTTCGGCTTCAATACGGTTCGGACAAAATATTCTTTTATTATTAAAATATTTTTTGGATAAAATATTTTCTGCTAAAATACATTTCGGATAAAACATCTACTATAGTTTTATTTTCGACTTATTTATTTTCTATAATTATATTTCTGGCCTACATATTTTCGGTTTAAAAACCGTTCAAATAAAATATTTTTCGGCTTCAATACGGTTCGGACAAAATATTTTCGACTATTTTACGCCTACCCATTCCACGCGATATCAAATAACTCATACGGGCCATCATAATTATTAAACTTAAAATGGTTACACGTTAAATTAAAAAACATAGATGAAATAATCCATGGATGCACGAGTGTGAAAATATAAAATATAATGGTGTGTATAACTAACACACACGAATATAAATCATTATAATTTATTTGACATCGAGGGGGAGAGTAAAATATATATGAAGGAATAGAGAGACACAGCAGTCGGATGAAATAGAATATATACGTAGGACAATAATTGAAAAAAAATGTTTATATTTTTATTGATGCAGGCGCACGGTTAAAAAACAATTACAAATATATATATATATATATATATATATTATTATATTTATATACATTTCTATTTGGTTGACAAAGAAACGATGCAAATTGAAAAAATCAAGGGGACTCAATTTCTGAGAAATCAGACGCGTAAAGCTAAAATTAAATCTGGAAACGCCTACATGCCAATGGAATGTATCTATTAATTAATAATATAAAGAATTGTATACGTTGGGTATTCACTAGGGGGCTTACAAACATAAATATCCCATGTTCCATAACAATCCCTTACTTTGAGCGCAGGGAATTAGGCCATGGGATAATTGAACATTAGGGAAGATACAATACTAACATTTACGCCACTGTTTTAATAGTACTCATTTTTAATGAGTACTATTAAAACAAGAAAAACTACATGTATATATAACTTAAAACAGTGGCGTAATTGAGGAAAAAATCAGGGGGGGGGGCAAAAAAAAATGTTAATTACCCCCTCCCCCTCTATAAAGTAAAGTTCCATAGTTGTGCATACACTATATTAGAGAACACCAATGAGTACCTATCAGTATAATTGTATAAAATAAACACGTATATTTTTAAACTAAACATTTATTTTGAATATAAAATATATATTTTATTATTATTTATTGACAAAAAAAAACAATTTGCCAAATCGTTGTCTTTAAAAATTTTATAAAATAAACATAAAATTAATAGGTACCTTTTAGGACTTTAGGTATAGAAATTTACAAATAAAAATATTGTTTATGAACACACTACATATAAATAAATAAATTCATATATTATATAATGTACTAACCAACTAAGAATTCTTCATTTTGTGTATCACTTTGAGAATTGACAATAATTTCAACTTTATTATTTACATTTATATTTATCAACTTGAGAATATTGTTTAAAGATGAAATAAAAAATAAATTATAAAGAATAAAATTATGGGCATATATGAAGTTTAGCTCCCAAGCGATATTTTGAATTTTTTTTTTCATCAAACTGTGTGTTTTTAGTTCTGAATGTTAAAGTATTAAAAAAAAAATGACTTAGTTTTGAAATTATGGCAATTTAATGTTATTTTATACCATCAAATACTATACATTTTATACGATACATTACCTTATCAAACGTGTGGTTTTCAAAAAGACATATAATATACCTTAAAAGGGAGCAATTTATTACGTGTGACCAAAAAAATAAAAGTACACCGAAAAAAAGTAAATTTTAAAACTTAATTAAATATTATGTTATTTATTCACCATACTCTTCGTTGCATTCGTTCCAAATTATCTAGTGACTGATGGAGCCGATTTTTGATATAATATGCATTTTTAAACGTTTTATAAGCTGTCAAAAAAATAAAAAAATCTATATTTTAACAGCTCATTAAACGTGTAAAAATGCATATCTCAAAAATCGGCTCCATCAGTCGCTAGATAATATTATTAGCTATAATTTGTTTCTTGTTTCATGTTTCAACATGTTTGTAAGTTAATAAAAGTGAAAAATGCAAGTTTTTCATTGAAAAATTGTCGGTGTGGCGTCCTCTTAATAGGTAGGTTATATATATATATAAAACCATTTTCACAATTTTTAGATTTTGAAAAATTAATAAAATCAAATAAACTCATTTGACGTTTGAGTTTACCAGAATAATTAAACATTATTATTATTATAATTTATATAAATTAAATAAACTAGGTAAAATGATCACAAGTCACAAAATAGACAAAATATTGCAGTCCACTGAGTAGGTACAAAAATAATGCTGGTGACCAAGTATGTCTCACGTGGAAATTTCTCGATACATTAAAACTCGAAATAAGAACATTCCTTATCGCACCTTTGCAACTCCGCAACCTTATCATAATGATAATCGAACATCGTCTATATACATATTTATTAACTATTGTCGTATACATCGCGTGTATTATTACGAGCATTTATTTTTATGCGGGTAGGTGCGGTCTTATATAATATTTAATATTATATTATCTTTTGTAGAATACCTAAATGTTAATTTTTGTATGTAGAAAATGAAATGAATTAAAGTAAATTCTTTAAAATATTTTTGTATATTTTTTTTATTTGCTACTTATAGTTTGTACTATTAAAATACCTGAGGGGGGGGGCAAAATGATAATTTTGCTCCCTCTGAAAATTGTAGGGGGGGCAAAAGCCACCCTTTGCCCCCCCCCGCAATCACGCCACTGCATTATAATAAATGTAATTATAACATTAATTATTTTGTATATGTAAATGATTATGCTTATTATAAATTTGTTTTATTTTCTAACGATTTGAATATATATATCTTTTAATATTTAAAACTAGAAGTCGAATTACTCATAATATAGGTACCAAAATACATAATAATAATACATATTACTCATTAGTTCATATTTTAATTTAGTAGACATTTAGTGGTATATATTTTTAGTGGTACACTTGATAATTATTACTTTTACCTTTCTGATTTTATTTTATTTTTTCTTTTAATTAAAATAAAAATAAAAATTTAATTTTCAAGAATTTCTTCATACGGAATATAATAAGATGTTTTTAATTTTTCAATTAAATATAAAAATAATATTATATTTGTGTTGAAGTAAAAAAAAAAAAAAAAAAACATTTTTAGGTGAATAATATACACTAGTATAATGTATTCGAAAACGAAAAAAAGTATTTAAATAATTTTATTCGAATTTTATTTACAAGACTGAAAATTTGTATTATATTTATATATCGTTATTAATAATATTATCAAACAACATCATAATCAACAAATCGTATAAATTTGTATTTTTATTAATTTCGTTGCAGGTATAACGTTTCGTTTATGATAATTACATACTTTATGCCAATCGGTTTGATGGGATTCACTTACGCCATGATCGGTCATGAGCTATGGGGAAGTCAGAGCATTGGAGAATGTACACAGAGGCAGCTGGAGCACATCAAATCTAAAAGAAGAGTATGTTTTTTGTTTTTTGTTTTTTTTTTTTTAATTAAACATTTAATAGCATGAAAATAATTTGATAGAATACTGAATGATTTCAGTTGTTGTTTTAAACAATATAACAACATTTACCGTCACATTAAAATCACTGTTAAACCCAGACTAGTATTATTTATAAAACAATTATTCTAGACATTAATTTCTTTTCACCTTTACAGTAAATTATTTTTATTTTATTTTTTATTAATCTTGTTTTTGGAATATATTTTATAGTATGATAAAAAAAACAAGGCGTATCTGTCAAGTGAAGAGGGATCGGAGTTTAATCCTATCATCCGTCAAATTTAACTAAGTTCTTACTGATTTTCTTTCCCCAGTAGAACGCTTTACACATAACGATGTTAACACGCCTTTACAAATTTCCATGTCAAAGGCGCATATTATTCCAGAGCCAATTTATATAAAGTTACGCTGCTCTTGTTCCGTGTTTTTTCGTCCAACTTCATTATAAAACTATTGTTTTATTCTATTTTATATATATTAGCTGGTTTATTTGTAAATTTGAAAAAATTTACAATCATTATGATTGTTTTTATCACATGTTAGGAATTTAATAATTAAACAATAACGTTACACTATCTGCAATATACTTACAATAGAAAAAAATTTAAAAAATTTAATTTAAAGTTATTTTTCAACATTTCTTCGATCTCTCCAGGTATTACAATTAATTAAATTATTTAATATACATTGTCATAGTATAAATATCAAATAAGAATAAATTAAAATGAATTTAAAATCAATTGCTTAATACAGATATAATTATACATATATAATATATATATTTAGATTGTACATATTATAGTATTACACTATACTATTTTGTATTGTTTTTGTTCATATTATTATGAACTTATATTGATTGAGAAATTAAATAATACATCTAATGATAATTTTATACATATTTACGTAATTAGTGTTCAAACATCTTAAAATCAAGATACATTTTTAATATAAAATTATATTTTTCTGGTGAGTAAAGAACATAAAACTATAAATAGTTATTTTTGTGTAAATTTTCGTTTCAAATAATTCAAGTACCTAAATAATATATTTAAACATGATACAGGCAATGAGTTTGTTCATTAGTCATTAATATTATTAATTTAATATTCATGAACTTTTAATTTTCAACACGGCGCAATAAATAGGCAATTTGATAACATTCGTGTCGTGAATATTTTGACCTTGTATCGACTGCATGTTTTTGCATACATTGTTTTGAATTGTATTTTAAATAGTATAATAAGTATAACGTTTCCATAATCATATCTTGGCATATACTTTAAATTAATTTCAATCATTGATTTGTAAGCAGAATATAAGGATTCGCATAATATTAATAATTGCCCATAAGTAAATAAGTACTCAATACGTCAAACACTTCTATAGAAATTCAAATTGTTGCAAGTCAATATTTATATTATTTTGAACTCAAGTTCAATATAAGTACACGGATACACTTGATTTTTATCTAATATTTATAAAACAAAATGAATATATAATATATAACAGTTTTACTGCTGAAATTGAGTTTTTAAATGCTTTGAGCGGATATTTTAGGATATATTGGTAATAAAATTTAACAATTGGCATACAATTTTATTAACTTTTTTTATGTGCAAAAATATATAATATGATAAAATTAACTAGAATTAAACTACACAATTTATAAAAATAAATATAAGTAAAATCAATTTAAGTTTCAATAATAAATGACTTTGAGTATGATATGATAGATTAATTTTAAAAATCCAATGAATATTAATGTGTTATAATATGAACTCAAAAATAGTGAGATAAACTTGAATACAAATATATGTGTATAATTACTTTATTTTTTACTAACAAACAACAAAGAAATAAAAAAGTTAAGTAAATATAAAATACTTAATAATAATTATAATTTTGATTGATTTGTTATGTTATATTATAATTTATTATAATTCTATAGGAATTTTGATATAATTTGAAAATGTATAACAAAAGTATATTACATACCTATACTACAACAGATATGTAAAATAAAAAATTATTATTATTACTTAACTAATCAAGAGAAGTGAAAATAATTTTAAATTTGAATACATTGTAAAGTTTATATATTGTATAAAAGGTTTTTACTTGGGATTTGTAAGTGTTTTTTTTTCTGATAATTTCTTAGCCTCACAATATTTCAAAAATAAGTTTACCAATAATGGATTAGTCAGTACTAAAAAAAATCATCGTAAATTTTGTTGTTGTTTTATTATAAAATATATGTATAAGTAAAGTTTAATTAAAAATTTAATACGCTCTAGTGACGTAGATCACTGTCACTATAAATCTCCTTCCAAAAAAAAAAATACGAAGGTCCTTATTATCGCTTCAAAATCAATAATACCCATTATAAATTATAATTTTGTTTTTTTCGTACCTATCAATTAAAACATTACAGTTTTATAAACTACATGAAAAAACTATATATATGCATATACAAAAAAATAGGCATTTAAAACGTAAAATAAAATATTCAAATCTGAATTTTTATTACACGAATCTATTTTTAATTATTTATTAATATTTATACCCAGTGTCAAAAAATTTCGTATAATATATAATATATTATAGTTAGTTGAAAAACGATAATGAAGAATGTTAATTTCTTAAAACAACAAATATGTAAATTCAAAAAAAAAAAATAGGTATTAATGTTATGACTTATGACTTATATTTTATAGTACTAGTTAGAAGTGATATTTTGAACATTTTTTCTTGAAAAAAGTTCTAAGTATCCAAAATTAAATATATTGTACCATGTACATAGTACTTATATGCGAATACTTGTAGTTTGTATATTGAATAACTTACGTTTATTAAGCTGTAATAATTTACGGTTAGTTTGGTTTGTATGTAAACATACTTTAGGCTAATAAGCCTAAGTGAAGGAAAACAACAGAAAATAATAATAACAAATTACTCTGTAAAGTTAAAATTGTACGTGGAATTAAATGAGAAATCATTTTAAGGACGTGTTGCGACTTTTCCGCAGTCTTAGACCGAACGGCGTAAATTTTCAGTAGCCATTATTATTGTCATTGCAGTTGTCGTATAATGAAATGACCGGAAGGAAATACGGGAAACCGGACGTGTTTTCATTAAATACCATAAATTACACAGCTCGCGGGCGTTTACTATCAAATCCAATGCTGAATTCTGGTGGTATTATGTATTTTAAAATTGTCGCAACATGACGGTAATAGGAAAATAATTCACTGGAAAAATTCTCTGTGAGGAAAAAAATTACTTGACAAAAAAACATTGGTAAAAATATTCTTATCGATAATATTGAACTATAGAAATTGATAAAACCCAAAAAACTGAGTACCTAAACCTAATGCCATATTTTGTCTTTCAATAAACTCATGACCGTATCTGAAGAAGAATTTTATTTGTGATTCTGTATTATTTTACAGATTATTAAAATTATGAAACTATTTTTTCTATATCATATACTCGCAACACTATACTCGGCAATAAGTATGCAAGCGTGGACATTATAACTATCTATGGTTAAAAATTATATACATTTTTAACTCTAAACTACCTACTTTAACTAAAAAAATCTCTATATTGAAATACTTGAGATTTTTCTGTAAACTAAAATGATTTAACATTAAAACGTAGAGAAAAATGCATTATTTTACAATGTATTCTTTATGTATATATTTTTGAAGAAATTTTTGGGTAAAGAATATTTTCATAGACAATTCATTCTAGTTGGTATTTTATTTAGGAAATTTTCCAATAATAAAATTATTATAAATTGGAAAATTATTGTACCACAGTTTTTAAATATGCACCAAATATTTACTGTAGTATTTATATTGAAATAGCAGGATTTTTCAAAACATTTTGAACATTTTTCGGTAATTTGTAAAAAAAAATGTGTTAATAAAAAAGTAGGTACATATTTTTAGGTAGAAATAGTCGAGTGGCAGTTTCGGATAAACAGCTATCTTAAAAAAAAAATGAGTTTTTAAACAGTACTTTAAACTATTAATTTATGAATCTTTTCAGTAGTTTTTTTATGCATAAAAAAAGTGTATACTAAAGTTGCTTTAATAGAATAACAATACTACGTTTCCTGATCCAAGGATTGTCTTTGGTATTTTAATAAATAAAATTTTTTATTGAATTTATGTCATTTTTATGGTACTAATTTACTGACAAGAGCTCACCGTGAAAATCCCTTTTTCCCTATTGGCCTATCAACCTCTAGTAGATATAACATATAGATGTAGACTAAATATATTTTATATACTATATAGAAATTAAATAAGATTTAAAGCAAATATCAAATTATTAATAAATAATTTAAAAAATATAATATAAAATTGAAATTTCGTAAAATGTTTTTGAATGTAAACGAAAAAGATATATAAATTATAAAAGAAAATATAAAAATTACCAATTTTGTAATGTTTTCCATCTCTGTTAATAATTCTTAGACACTTTAGGAAAAGTTTTCGATAGTGCGATTTGAATATAAGATTTTTAGTTGTAAATATAATGTAGTTTTATAAATATTTTTACTTAAATTTGTACTCAATGTGACAATATGTTAATAATTTATATATTTTATTTATAATTATCTTAATATATATATTTTTTGAATGAAAAACAACGAGACTTTTTTTCGGCTTCCGATATGTATCAAAATTATACTTATATTGTTAATGATTTATGTCCTAAAGTTTCCGCATTATTTTTAGATTGGTTTTTTTTCCAAAATAACTGTTTTGGAAATTGTCTTAAAGTTGTGTGGGTTGTGATCCCTTGATATTTACAAATTTTCACGTTTGTTTTTCCGGTTATTTATGTTATTTTTTTTTTGTTGTTGAAAAACCACAAGGGACTCATTTTACACCATATGCGTTACATGTATTTATTTCAAATTAGATATTTTTCGTACTTAACGCAACATAAAAATTTCCATGACAAGTAATTATTCATTTTAGTTGTACAGATATAGAAAATGTAGTCATCATTAGGGTTTTGATTGATGTAATTATATCTCTGTGATCTATAATTTTAAAATTTCAATTTTAATCAGAATTTTTATGTATTTTTATGGTTTATATTTTAATTTTAAATTAATTATTAAATAATAATAGTGACGATAAATATTGTATTTTATATCATATTATCGTTTTCTTGGTTATTTTTGTAAAACATAATAGCCGAGTTTTTTTTTTAATAATGAACATTCGTAAATCTCGTTTTGTCACTTATTATTTTTGGTGAATTTTATATCCATTTTAATTTAAAATGATTCATTGATTATACCATTTAACTATTTACAATCGTTTCCGGAATGGTAAAAGACTAATGAAAGAATTAAGTTGATTATATATTTACCAATTTCGACGTTGTATAAAATATAATTTATAAGTAATTTCTTACCCAACAAATTAACCGAATGGTTATTATTAGAAACACTATTTCGTATGCACTAAAAGTTAACGAAGTGGATGTAATTATCGTAAATCATAACAATGACAACATTTCATTATTTCCATCGATTAAATGTTATCGGCTTGTTTAGTTAGTTATAGTAATAAACATTTAAGTCTATGAACGGTTGGCGAATGAATACATTATATAATATCCAAGATTGGTTTTTTTTCTCATGATTTCATGTAGGTACTTCAAAATAATTTTATTGTCCGTACTCTACACTGTATGTCTCTTGTAATTATTCGTAAATGCGTTTTACATTACATCATTTATACTGATTGTTTAAAGAAATTTATTAAACATTTGACAGTTTCTGCCGATGAATTGGAGAACATTATACGTAAAACCATCGACATCGAGAATTAGGCAATGTTGGTATTTGTATCATATGTATTTTTATTATTCCACGAACTAACATACCTACGTGTATAAATTTTAGTAAACTGCATTTTAAGTACACAGCCTCATTCATAAAAAATCAAAACACAGATTGCACAGAATTTTCAAAAATTCAACTCACATTAAGGTGCATTGATACAAAACACACAATACAATAGCGATACCCTTAAAATTATTTTCATGGTTTTATCGGTGAACGACAATTTTACATTTATAAAACACAGTTTAAAATCATAAACGTACACGCATTTAAATAGGTCTTTGCACACTGCTACGATAATATGCCGATACGAAATCAAATATTTCGTGTCACAGGACAGATCGCGCACTGATATTTTCTGCATGCACCATATGTATACGCATATTTATAACCTATTTTCTAATTATTTTATGTTTATATTTAAGAATAGACACCTATAGCTATCGGCTGTCAGCTCATTATACTTAGAGTGTTTGAATACTATAGGTGTACGAATAATGTATATTAAAAGTCATAAATTTAAAATAAAATAACATACTGTACGCGAAACGTAAAAATCAGTAATATATACAGAGGAAAATGCGCATCAAAATTAACATAAATATGCAGATGTGGGTATAGTGGGTTTCGCACACAGTATTCGGAATACTTTTCACAACATGTTCAGAAAACGGACCACAGAGGAAATTTTTAGTGTATTATTTATGCATAGACTATATAATATGTGCATGATCTAAGTGATAATTTGCGACAACGACTGTCAATGCGACCGCGACAATCGTGAAATCAGTAATATCGGAGTCGACCGGCAGGTACGTTGGCCTGGCAAATATCTAATTTCAAATAGACAACAGGTACCTATAAGAAGTTTGGGGGGGGGGAGGAGGTCACAGTTATTTTTGTTCAGAGCGGAGAAGACTAGTCAAACGGTGAAAATGATTTTTCTTATATTTTACAAAACTATATCGTAGTAAATGTTTTTCTCGTCCTTTATTATTTAATTAAATGACAAAAACTCCAAACAAATATTGAAAAAATATTTTTTTATGAAATTTCATTTTTTAAATATTTAAAATATACATTTTTTAAAATTGTTCATCTTAATGTGTGGCTATGTTCTTAAACTCGTTTAATATCAAATTTATTGATTGGCATTAGTTATTACTAACTCCTCCTAAAGAGATTTTGGGTACTTAAAATAAATAATAAAAATATATACATTTGTATATATATATATATATATGTATAGGTAATAGGTATATATTATATATTTATGTACATTATGCATAACATAACTTAAAAGTAAAAATATTCTAAGCGCATTCGTATTGCTAAATATTTTATGCTCAATCGGATTACAAACCGCAAAGCTACTAATGCGCCCCGTGTACTTAATTTCTGCAATCATGATTTTAGGTTTTATTTCTAAAAGTAACTCTTTTATAATTTAATTAATTCTTAGGTATTATTTAGATAAATTAATTTTATATAAGTACATTATCAATTAAATGCCAGAATTTAAAATATAAATTTGTATTTCAGTCTCCCCGTGTATTTTATTCGGGAATTACCCGTTTGCACCAAAAAAAGAGTGTCGCTTATTTCTGTCTCCCATTTATGCCAAACAATTGAAAATTTTAAATACTCATTTGTGCTAAAGAAGTTAGATCGCTTACTCTTGTAATCTGTTTGCGCTAAATATATCATAACATTTTATTCCTAAATATATACAATATGCGAGTACCTACGAATTAAATTATATATATTTAAGTTCATAAGTTTTGAATTCTGACTGAATTCAACGTAATATGAAGTTTAAAACTGGTAACTTTTATAAGTAAGGTTTCCACTTACGACTACATCGAATTGGTGATGTGTTGCATTGTTGTTCAATAATAATCTATACGTTAATTGTATATATGTATAATATGTTTTAAGTACTTGTGTGTCTCAAAATTGGTTATCAATAGAAAGTATATACGATTATAGATATACTTCATGCAAATGTGTTTGTTTAAAACTATTTGTGTGCCGCTGAATAATTTAAACGAACTATAGTTCATAGTAACTATAAAATTAGTCTTTTTTAAGTTAATGTTATGTTGAAATCAGAATTTATTGATGATAATGACTGATCATTGAACTGATGAATTAGAATAAATTTAATTTAGTACTATTATGTAAGGAAAAAGTATTCATGTATATTTGGCACAAACGAGCAAAGGAAATATGCGATCTTTTTTTCTTTTGTGCAAACGGATATCTATTTTAAATTTATGATTTTTGACGCAAACGGCCGATAGAAGCAAGCGATAATTTTCTTTTAGTGCAAAAGGGCCATGCTCCTTTATTTATGTACCGCTATAGGTAAAACTATATATTTTAATATAACGTATACCTACGCAATGAATTTGATTAATTTAACTTCGCTCAGGATCATTTTTTTAACGAAATTCGAAATCTTTGTTTTTAGATTTAAAATAATTATACTATACCGTAAGTACCGACGAGTTAAAGAACAATCTTATTATGTTTATTCTATGATTAGTATATGGTCAGTAATAAACATCCAAACTTTTTCAGGGCCACATATTTTAAAGTTTTTACTATAAATTATAGTATTACATATTATATACTTAACCCAGCAACACTATTATTACGATCGGTATTAGGATGTGAGGACCACAAACTTCTGATATTGATAAATACCTAACTATACATTGTATAGCTTAATATAAAATATTTGGTAGTTATATAGTATATATTTAGTAGTTAACCTAAAAATTCGACGTATTTATTAAGGTTAAGTTATATTGAGTAATAATAAAATTATTTATTAAATAGGGTAAGATGTAGCGGAATAAATTTTCAGAATATTATATTGTAAATTATAATAAATGATAATGAAAATCTTTAATCAATATATTACGTACTCATACAGTCGTATATATTATATTTATAAACATAGTATGGTTTATTTTGAGAAAACCTTCTCTATAAAATATATGACACATTTTTTATTTCGTTCAAGTTCTAATCCCTGCTGTACTCGCCTCCGTTTGTTTCAAAGTTCTTAGAGTATTTTACAATAATTTATTATTTAAGTTAATGCGATTTAATATAGTATAATAATTAAATTTATACTTTTATATCCTTGATACTTGATAGTAAAAGTAATACTATGTTAAATATTAAAGCTCAGATTTATGTTTAAGTATAAAATAACGTATATTATTTTAATCTTTGAAATATTAATAAATCCATAAGTACATGTAATATGTGTACTTAAAAATTATTAAGATATCCAACAATATTTTATGTTCTAAATAAAAAAAATATTGACGGTTGGTAACTTTAAATCTACATTACTAATAAGTTGTATTAAAATGTACAAGATATGGTTAGGTACGTACATAATAATTATCATAATAAAAAATATCAACTCACTAATTATATGAATATTAGGAATTTAAAAATTAATATTATTTACATATATTTTAATAAGATAACTTTTCTAAAGGTGATTTAACTATATACGAGTATATATATAAAATATCTTACTTTTTCATTGCATTTAAGCTCAGTATACAATGGTACAAATTTTTAAAGCCATAAATCATAAAATTTATAAATATTTAGAAATTTATATAAATATATTAATATAATTTATAAATATATATATATTAATTAGTATTTTATATAAATATTCAGAAATATTCTCCTTCAAGTTAACTTTTTTTAAATAATTTTAGATTTTTTAATATTGAATTTGAAAATATATCAATTCAATTTTATTTTAAACAAGTTGTACAAATTTTACTTATTGGGACCCCTTATTTGAAAAATGAAAATGAAAGAAAATTATACATATTAATAGTTAACAAATATTTGTATTTTTATAAACATATATATATATATATACTATATAATATATAATATTGTAATTTCAATTATACAAAACCTTATAGTTAGTTTCAAATTTTAAATTAACCTGTAACGTGATTGAGTTCACAGAAGATTCAGATAACTTTTACTGTATAACTTTAAGTAATAATTTAACATAACTTCATAAAGTTAAAAAACATCGTTAAATTTCCTAGCTTTGACTATTTTTTAATCATTGTAGTTATTGTGTTATTGTATCTTTTGGTATTAATTATTTTCTTAAATGTCGTTTTGTATTTAATAAAAAAGTACCGTCATACTGCACGTGCTACATAATGTGTATATTATTATTTTATATCTTAAAACGAAGATCAGTTATGTATAATGTTTTCGGATATTAAATGTATTTAAAAATAAAAAATAAATACGTTTAATTAAGATTTTGGATATACTTGAAACCATTATTTCATAAACCCTCGAGATACTCAGAATTTCATCAAAGACTTATTATTGAGGTATTCTATTTTATTTTATTTTTTCGGAAAGGAATTGCATTTTGTAACTTTATACATAACAACGTACAATCTAGGCTAATGGATATTCTTTTAAGACCGCTTCGATAAACATTGGTCTACATTAAATCCTATAAAAGTATCTCCTGACAAACACACAAACATCAGTGTAAAACCAAAAGGTGCTATATAAAAATATATTTCCTCCCGCTCGGATTCTAAAATATATAAAAAGATCGCAAATAAGCGATACGAAAATATATTAGGTTATGGTTTTTTTTTATGAGATCAAATGTATTTTATTCCGTTTGTAGGTGGTTAAAATGATGATTGTCGTGGTGACGATATTCGCCATCTGTTGGCTGCCGTATCACATATACTTCATCGTTACTTCTCATATGCCGGAACTTACCACCGAACCGTACATACAAGACGTATACTTGGCATTCTACTGGCTAGCAATGTCCAATTCCATGCACAACCCTATCGTCTACTGTTGGATGAACTCCAGGTAAGAATGCACCGTCTGATTAATAATATTATTATTCGTCTACCCATATTTTTATATATAGAATTATACCTAATTCCTACACCGATTGTGACCTTTTTGTACATTAATTCTACTGACACATTATTTTTTACTTAAAACAGAAAAACGTAGATTATATCGGTACGAAATTTTACCCGTACAATTAAACACGAATTCTAAAGCCGACGAAAATGTATACTTTTAACGTTTCAATTAATTGTGTAATCTCAAAATCGATAAACTAACGAAAACGTAAATTCTGATCAGAGATTATTGATTGTTTCAAAATGAACCTTAAAAATATAAACATTTGTATTTTTTAATTTCAATAATGTCGTGTCAATTCGTTATAATATAAATGTATAGTTGACCCACGCACTCTAGAATAGTTCGCTCTAGATTAAACTGCACATAAAAGTTGTAAAACAATCGGTAAAGATCACATTAATTTAACAGGTAAAGTTCTGGTATCAACGGAGTTCGCGTGTTTTTATTGCAACCCTAAAATCCATTACCTTAAAATTGGTTAAATGTACAACCGTCTGGATAGAACAAAGGATTTTCAAATTACATACAGAATACACAATAAAAAAAGAAAAAAAATATTTAATTTTCTATTCCATAACACTGTAACATATTCTAATGAGATTTACTTGCATTTTCGATACAAACTAAATCAAGCTACATTCAGTTACGTATGTATTATCTGTGCAATATGTGGATGATGTATGTAAATATAGTATTTTGTGCTTATATTCGTTTTCATATTGAGCCATTTGATTTCTAACTAAAGTTTAAAGATTGTAAACGTTACATACATGTATAATATAGAATTTAGATATGAGGTTGATCATTTCCTAAACATAGTTAGTCGTCAGTATAGTGTTTTCGCTATGACCAGAACACATGAGAAAATGTTTATCTTGTAAGACATTTAGTTATAGATTTTACATTTATGCTATATATTATATAGACACTACAATACGAATAAATATCGATTGCAAACAAAATGTACTTTAGTTATATTGTATGCTGCTATAATATGAAATAATGTATTAAGATAAACCGTTGATTCAACCCTATTAATCCTTTGAATTTAAAGTACATAACATAAAGCAACGATATACGGTATAAACAAGAAATAAAAAGTTTTATATCTTTTAGAAAGTGTTTTGCAATAAATATCTAGTGACCACCAATAATAATCAAGTGTATAAATATAATAATAATTTATAAGCATTTTATTACCATTTAAGTGTTTTACTTGATTTATTGTATTAAATGATGATCGATAAATAGATATAAATCATTATAGAATATAATATAACCTGTATGTAATAGACAATGATCAATAATAAACATATAAATATATTTATAAGTATAAATTAATTAATTAATATACAGTATTAAAACATTGTAAATTGCTATTCTTTTAAAATGTAAATTATATATAATAATTACAAAATACAGGTTAAACTTTTTAATTTTTTCGAATAACAGTAATTGTGTATCGTATAATATTATGGGTTATTATAGATACAAAAATATATTATCTACATATGCAGTTTTTAGTGGTACTTATAATAAAATGTTTCTATGACATCAAAAATAATATTATAAATTAAACATTTATATCAAATTGAATATTATATATTTTATGCTCATAATACTTGATTAAATAGGTACGTAATTCAATAGATGTGTATTTATAGTTTCGGAGAAAACTAAAAAGAAATACTAAGATTTATATAGATTTATATTTATATTTCTTTTTAAATTTGAATTTGGTATATCTTTATAAAAATACTTTGAACTTACTGTTGCTTTGTGCATATACAAGTATATATAAACGTGAATCCTCAGTAGAATATAAGAGATTTTAGCATCCTCTCCTTGAACTAATAATTTTAAAAAAATACAATTTACAAATTCTTTTAATAGATAACACTTAATACTTTTACCGGGTGACCTTACATTAAGATGGGGTTTTAAGGTGACATTAATATAGAAAAAATTTAAATATATTATACATACGTATTTTGGGAAATTTTCAAGATTTACAATATGTTTGTTGAGCGCGTGTATAAAATTTAAGTTTTTTTAAATTATCAAGCCCAATTTTTAACACCAGATACATTTTGTCAGTGCCGTAGCCAGGGGGTGGGCACTAGGGGCACGTGCCCCCCCTCCCGAAATTTTTTTTTCTCTGTGGAAATGACTCCTTTGGTGTGAACTTTTTTATTTTCGTGTATTGTAAGGGGAGTATTCAGCAATTCAAACATAAATTATTTGCTAAAAATGTATAAAAAATCCACACCCTTTAATAATCAACAAATTTTAAAACTGAAAATTGGGTTAAAATTATAACCATTTTTTCCAGTGAACCTCGAAGAGATATTTCATTAATTTTAAATAGCTAAGCCGTAAAAATAGTATATGTATAAAAATTTCGCCCGCATAAATACGTCAACTTTATATTTATAGTTCTGCTAAAATAAGCTAAATTTGAAAAAAAAAAACTCTTAGAGGTGTTCTTCTAATGACACTGAGAATCATTATAAATAGTTAAATAAAAAATTATCATATTATAAAACCCTCTAGGTTTAAAATAAAACACCAATTAATCTCTTTTCAATTATAATTTTTATCCCTTAAAATACAAAATTTTGAAAAATTCCTTTTAGATAATTTTTATGTATAGTGTTAACCTACATTTTTTTTTTTTTAAAAACAATACCATTTTTGCATCATTTTTTAAATGGTGTGTTCATATTTTTTCTGATTTTAGATTCTGAGCGTAGCGAGGAAGCTAATGGTTTTACAATAATATTTTTATTTATTTTTTTTCATTTTTCTCTAAACACTTTTTCTACCAGAAGGAGTGCTCCGATCTTTACAAGCTTACCCGGTTTTCGGTAGCAAATTGCATCTAGTTGGTACTTAAGAGGGGTCATTTTGTACAATTTTGATTTTAAGGGGTTGAAATGAGCATTTTAGGTGTAAATTGTTATTGTAATTTGTTTATTCGAGTTTCCCGGGTAACGATTACAATCATTGTATATTATATTATATTATATTATCTATATTATATATTTTTTTTTCACCGAGCCTAAACAATAAAGTATTAAGAGTTATGTATACTACACCGAAGCTACGCTCAGAATCGTTTTATTAAATGCAACGACTTATCATTGCTTTAAAATTCAATAGATCTACCAAAAGTATCCTGACCAGTAGCGAAGTGCATCCATCCCTACTGAAACCCGACGAGCGAAGTGCATCCACCCCCTACTGACCGGCTTCTTTTCATAATGATAATACCGCAGGCCTAGAATATTACATATAAACATAATTTGATGACCCTAAGAAGCACAATGAAATATTGTATTTTAGAACAACTAAAAATAGTGATAAAAAATCCAGTGCCCCCCTCCCAAAAAAAAATAAATTTCTAGCTACGTCACTGCATTTTGTAAAGTAATTTTACTACATAAACCAACTAACATCTTTATCCCAATACTGATAGAGTTATATACATTTCAAATTTAAAAAAAATCGATCTTCTTTTAATTTGAAACATGTGTAATTTAGTATTTTAGATTTAGGACCACAGCTAATGCATTAAAATTACTTAGAAAACAAATATTATAGAAATCTGGTATAAAGAAAAGTTGTGGTTGTTAATTTAAAAAACAAGTCATATTGCGCACGCGTTCATTGAAAAGATTAAAAATTGTAATTCTTTGCAAAATGTATATTTTACTATAAGTTATCTGCCTCCAAAACGCCATTGAGATCCAAAGTCATCTAGCAGAAATATTTCGTATTATCTTTAAAAGGAAATATATGACATATATTTATACTTCACTTTGACATATTTTGATTGCTGATCATGAATTAGCCCCCTCCCCCATATTTGTGATTTCTCGATCCACTACTGTATAATAATATAAAAGAAAGTTACCAATAGGTATTTAAAATTAATAATATATTATTTATGCGAAATTTGTGGCACGTTTTGAACATTAAAATCCCATCTAATAACGACTTTTACATTTTAAAATTGACATTTATACTGCGTATGCATATGAAAAATGAATACAATTTTAAAAAATTACCACAATATGTGTTTCAATATTCCCAACGAATTTAGACGCGTAAACTACTCTCTAAAATCGCATTTCTATCCAAGGTCACTGGACCGAGATATTTAATAATATCTTAAGCTGTGAAGACACTGTTTACTAAATTATAATTAATATTTATTTTACACAAAAAATATCAATATAATACTTATAATCTCAGAAAAGCAAGACTTAAATTAAATTCATACTTAATAATTTATTCACGTCGTGGTTAATACCAGTATTGGTATACTTGATTTATGCTATATTATAATAAATTCCTATAATATAATATATATTTCTTTGATTACTGAATTATATAACTTTAAAGTACAAGTACATATACATACTTAAGATGTGTGACTTAGTTTCTGAACCATTATGATGTAGTTTGACAAACTTCCTAACATCAAACTTACGAATCAAATATACGGTTCGTTTGCTTTCGTACATGCGGTGAAACATCATCGATTCAAAAGGGCGTACCTATATCTAAAGTTTCACGATTTAATATCAAATAAATGTTTCAAGGATAATAGCTTTTAGTGTAAAGTTTTCCTCATAATTCTAATGTAATTGATCATTTTTGTAATTTCTAAACGACTTGGAAAAAGTAATTTGTTTATTCAAATGATGAATTGTGTTTATATTTTACATTAAGTATACACCAACAAACATAATCGTACATTTTAAAATATATAGAATAAAAATGTTCTAAATAAAGGTATTTTATTGATATACACTCCGTTCAGACTGTATAGGTATGTAAATCACATTGGCCATATTCATTTATTATAGAGACGATATTATAATCATTTTCTTCAATACTCATATCTCGTAATATCAAACGTAATAAGTATAATTATCATGTTAGTATAAAAATCGTATAGTAATAGAATGTTTGACATAATATTGTAGTTTACAGGACACTTATATATTTCGACTAAAATGACGTGGCCCGACCCGGCTTATATGTGACCAATATAAGTAATTACACTTAAAACATATTACATTTATTGCAGTTAATTGAAAAATGATTTAAACAAATATATATTTTTTTATGCCATGATAATAAGGTTCCATAAATAGGTATGAAATTACGATAATGCAGTAAAATTGTAAAATTCAAATTAACATCATTTCGAAAGTAAGTCCGATCACAAAATATGTAATCAAACACTTCTGAAAATAATACATAAAACGAAAACTTGTAAAAAAAAAGTTTAAAATAAGGGTATCCTATAAGCTATATATTATTCTTTTATACATAAATTAATAATTGTTATATAGTTAATATTATTTTTTTTTTTTGGAAAAATTTAAAATTATTTAGTAAATTTACTTGGCACTTTAGATATAATTCCTCCATATATCATATGTTTTCTTTATATACTCCATTTCTATCCAAGATAACTTGATAAAAATAATTCGTGTTATATTTAAAAAGAAACATATGCTATATATATATATATATATGTATTTATGTATACTTTCCTGTGATATAATTTCACTGCTGATCATAGATTAGCATCCCTCCCCACATATGTGACTTTATATTTCTAGATCTAAGTTTTTATAAGCTCTCTCAAAAGTTTTCATATGCTTAAAAGAAAATTACCAAAAACAAAAAAGACGGATAATCGTACAAAAACATGTGCTGGAAGATAATATAACAGCTGTGCTATAAACTTTAAATCGCACATAATATTAATATAAGTATGTGCTATTAGGAATGTCATTAAAGGAATATACTTCAAACATTTAAGCTCTCTACAACTATTAGTTCGGGCTAGGCGTTGAATAAAATTTGAAACCTTTTTCCCTTTTCCTGCATCAAAGGTCGAAATTCAAACAACCCTTTCATAACGGATATTTACTGTCATTAAATGAATATTCCCTGCATATGTAAGCTATCTACGACCAGTAGTTTGGTCCTTGCGTTCAATACAAATTTAAACCCGCCTCCTCTCTATCCGTCCCTAATGGACGGAATTTACAAAATTATATTACTATGTCCTTCCTTAAGAAATCATCTATAAAATAAAATAAAACCGCGTGTAAATCGAGTTAGTGTTTTCGGAGATTACACCGGACAAACACATGGGAGGATAACCTAGCTGCATCTTTAGTCCGTTAAGTATTATAGTCATGTAATCTCGCTACTATCGTCACTACTTATTCCTTATGTAACTTTGCGTAGGTATTAAAATAAGTACTCGAAACCGGCCAGAGAATATATTATTATCTAGAAACAAAAAAAAAAAATGTAAAATGAAACAGTGGTTCTCGAGATAAAAACACAGTAACAGGACAGGCAAATATACATTGCGCCTTATATATTATATAAAGATAGTGTAATTATGACGAATAGTGTTTAAGATATGCATTATCCAACATGTCGACGCACACCTACGTTTGTAACGTTAAAACGTATTAACATTATACGGTGTTATTAAATTATTATTCATATAGGATTAGGTACAAAATTTCGTGACAAATGTCATATAATATATTCGCGTTAGTGTTTTAGTATAATCTTTTATTTGTCTTTTTGAAAACTTCTCAAAATTTGCCTTTGGCCGTACGCTTTTACTGTTGTGCAAGTACACAATTCCGCCCGTCCCGCACGGGCATCACGCAACACTTTTCTACAATTCATCTTTGTACTCGTAGCGTACTTTTTATCAATCTATTTGCTTTTATTTCATTATAACTTCTTCTCGTCTAATCGATTTTTTATTCATTCCATAACGAATGAAATGTGTGAAATTATATACGCCATACAGATTATTTAAACACGAAAAGCCGGGATCTTTTTTCTGTGTGTCGTTTGTAATATTAGGTACGATAAATTAGAAGCTCGAAATTTCAATATGAAATAATATATAAGATTATCGTAATTATTAACCACAAAATATTTAACTACTGTTAAATGTAGTAAAAAAAATAAAATGGGGTTTTTTTAAATTTTTTTTTTATAAAACCCAAATTTTAACGTTACATTATTGGTAGTAAAATAATGACATGATAATATTGTAGTTATTTATATAGGTATGTCATATGATATTCTTAGAACTCACCATTTATAAAATACCAAGTAAACGTTTAATTTTAGACAGATATTACTAATATTACATTAGATAGGTATTATTAATTAACACTCTTACTTAAAACACAGGAAAAAATACATTTATTTTCAAATGTATTTTCCGTCTCCGCGTAGATATTCCTTCAATTATAGGTGCATACCTACCTATTCCTCGACATATTATGTGGCGAGATTTTCATTGAGATTCGTATATTAAATGCTTTGTAGTTTGTTATACCCAGTGGTTAAAGTGATGGAGGATGAAGGGGGACGGCGTCCCCTTTCTTTGATTAGCTTAAGTTTGGCGTCCCCTTTAGTTTAAATTCCAGGGGGACGGTTCAAATATTCATTTAATCATAAAAAATGTAATATATGTAATTTATTTACATATATTATTATTATATTATTTATAGTAATTTTATTACTTTTGTAACATAATTAAGTATATTTTAAAATGACACATTATATTATATATTTTATATTATATCTACATAAATCAAAAATAAGTTGTTAAGGCGTGTATTATTATTATTGTTATTAAGACTGAATTTGTTCTTTTGTACATAATATTCAAAAATTAAATAAAAAAAGTTTAAAAAATAGTATTTAGTTATAAATTGTATGGAAGATCTATATTATAGAAAAAGCTATTTCAATTTTTCTTTGTTCTCCAGACATTCTCTCCTTGGCCAGAATATAGGTAATTAATATGCGTATTTTAAAGTTATAACCACAGACTATGTACATTATACATAATAATAGGTCATATATATACGTCCGTGATAAATTTTTACAAATTAGGTTAATAATAACATGGATTAAAAGTTAAATTTATATAAATATTTAAAAAAATATTATGGTACTGGTTCAGGAGACGCCTTTTTTTTGCATTAGCTATAGTCCCCCATGCAAATATATTCCACTTTAACCACTGGTTATTCCGTCGTTGTGACTTATTAATAACATACTTGTTACAACTTCACGGAATACACATGAGCCGTGGATTTAATTGCATGATGACGGTGAAATCAAAAAGGATTAAAATATGTTCAAAATGTACGTGTTTTAAAAAATCGATAGTGACATATTATTATATGATGTAAAAGTATAAAAGTATTAATAAACAAACATCAAATAAAACCTAACCTAACTCTCCAATAAGTCACTTTATATTAAAGAAGTTTTATTGATAATATATAACTTAATATTAAAGTTGCTTGATTAGTATTCAACTATTAATATATTCATAACACCGCGTTATTTAAGTATAACGTTATTCACATATCTTATCTGCAGACAACAATCCTACCATAATATAGTTACTCCTATATTATACCTTATAAAATCTAGTTTTTGTTTCGAACTGTAGGCATGTATCCAAATACCCAAATTCCACACAACTCGATCTAATGTCTCTCTCGCAAATTCGATTGTTAATAATTCTTTAAAATATTATTTCCATCTGTTTATCACTTCCTTGTCTTTTTTGAACACTTTTCAATCTGCCACTCTTATACACCAGACATTTGTAAAATATCTGGTTGGTTATTTTTTCTTTGGCCAGCCTGTGCACATATTTTCCTCCATCTTTTTGTTCCTATAATATTTTATGAAACGCACCGTACTTCTCTAGTTTAGATTTACTGCTGCTTTACATTAACATTTATACTCTACCCAATCATCCAACTTACTGGTTTTCTACCATTTCTCAAACCATGTATTTTTTCTTTGATAATATCTCTTTTACATGTTTAGCCCATCGTTAGTTTCATCATGTTTATCTTTTGGCATTCTACCCCTACTCTCACCAACGACTTCTTTATTTACTCTCTTAACACTTTCTGTCACCTTTATCCATATTTCGTTTATACCTACGTCTCATACTTCAGTCTCATTCAGCTTCTTTATAAATGCATTTTCATTTTTACTATTTCATTTCCACCTACTAAACTAAAATTAAAAAGCTTAAATTGAAAATTCTTTGCTTATATTATTATTTTTGTGCGCCCTATTTTTCCTACACCAAATCTCCATAACTATTAATCTACGTTGTGTTTTTACACACTCATCAGGGATTACTTTGAAGTCTTTACATTATTTTAAACTCCTCATAAAATAATCAATTTGTAACATGTTCTCTCCACTCGTATACGTTATATTATGCTCGTATATCTTCCTAACAAAAAAAATAATTGAAATCGCTAATATTAATATATTATATTATCTGTGATCGGAGCAATGGCGTACGTTAAAAATGTAAACCATTCTCTCTATTTATCCAATTTTTGTATAAATTATTTTATATAAAGTTTGTAATGGGTAAATGGATATAATATGCGAATAGCCCTATAGTCCAGAGCGTTAACCTCGAAAATTATCAACCTATTATTTTGTACAACTGACTATTTCCAAAATGAAAACAAATATATAATTATATATTATATTACAATTATTTATACTTTTTCGATGGTCTATATAGTACATATAGTATGACCTAACAACGTATCAATGTTTTAGGTCAATTTCCAGAAAAGTATTGTCCACTCTTTTATGATCATTCAAACAGTTCACTGGGTAGATCAGTGAAGATAATGGTTTTGATATATAGCATTACATATCACACTTGAAAAATACCCCAGAGTCAATGAATTATGATCTATATAATCTACGTTATTTGTTTTCCAAACGTCACTCAATTTCTTGGATTTTTCCACTGGAAGAAACAGTGACGTATTAAGCATATCATAATATAACAGCACACAATCGATGTTCTCGAACATATTAGAATACACATATTATATAATAATAATAAAAATTTCGAGTGACCAAACACAATCCGTCTTATAATTTATAAGTGAGTAAATTTTATTAAAAAAATGTTATTGTGATCTGTCCTATATGTAAAATAACCATTATAAAAATAAGTTAGGAGAGCCCACTTTGCGACTGAGCTATATTTCTATTTTCTATACGTATTTTTAAATTAACTTTTTTAATAAAAATAATACCTAAATTAATTTCACAATAATTTTTAAAACAATTTATTATTTTATAAATTATAATTTTTATTTAGGTAAATAAAAACTCATAATACCAAACTAAAAAGTGGGTAGATATTTATGGTAATAACAAAATTTTTTACTAGTTATTTGACTGCTATGTTTATACTCTTGAATCTTGTTAACATATTTCTGTTTAAATGTAGAATTATAATAATCAGTATATTCATAGACGAATATATTTAGTTTGGTTTACCTGCAGACCACCCGATAACGTAGTTTTGAAATCCTTTTTTTAAGTCTATAGAGTGCTTATTATTAAGTGTTTATTTAATTACCGTGTTTTATAAAATATGTGATTAATGAAAAATAATAACCAAAACAATCACTTTTTTTTTTACACAGAACGATTTGAAGAATTTCTTTGATCCGATAATTATTGATAAAGATACAGAATATATTGAAGTTCTAATTCAAACAAAATGAATAGCAATCTTTAACTTTAAAACGCTCTCCTAAACAATTCGTTATTTTGACATAGAACCTTTTCAATTTCAGATAATAAATATCAACATATTTAATAGTATATGCAATTAATTTTATCTAAATTAATTGATTTTACATAATAGATAGGTACGTTTGCCAAACAGAACATTTCTCTTGTAGTGCACTTAAAATATTTATATATTAGATATTCTAAGTGAAATTCAAAAATTATCATAAATATTATGTAATACTTAAAATATTATTAGTACCATCATAATAATATTTTACAGTTATATTGTTATTTTTTGACACCTCTCAATAACAGTCAATGGACATTCATTAAAGGTATATTTTTTTTTATAATAATATATATCATAATCTAACCTTTCAACAACATATAAACTCAATAATATAATTTTATTTCGGTATCGTCAATGTCCTCTATAATCAATAAGGTTTTAATTTATTATCAAAATAAAAACAATGCACATCAATTAATCCCATTAATTGTATTTATTTTATATTTTAGACGTATCCACTTAAATATCAAAACTAATAACAATAATCAACAAAAATAAAATAACAATCAATTGAAATAATTGGATTAGTATAAGGACTGCTGTGACATATTTATATGCTGTATATTGTATACATAAACATAATAGTATTTGTAAATCTCGGTAGATTTTTGCAGGTGGTTGAACACTAAGCTCCATTTGTTTTTAACCCTATTATTCAACATTACATTGTTCATCTAACCTTTATTTCGAATTCAAATGAATACCTACACAGTTTGAGTAATTTAATTTTAGTATTTATATAATGTAATTGTATATAAGCTAAATTTAAAAAAAATCTTTGAAATCAAAACCATAAAAAACTCTTGTTAAAAAAATATAACGATACTGATTAATTCATTATTCAAGTACCTATCTAGATTTGGAAATAATCAAATATATATATATATTTTCATTAAGTTGTTTGTACTTAAAGTTTGTGTATAATACTCCCCAAAAAACAAAACATTCTTTGCAAAATGGAAATTTACCAAATTAATGTAATGAAAATATAAAATATTAGAAAATTATTTTATTTCACACTATTCACCAGTATAAGTAATAAGTATTTTCAGGAAAAGTTTTGTATATAAATAAGAACAAAGTCTTGACCTAAACTTCTTTAAATTATAAGTTAGTAGAAATTAATTATGAGTCATGGTATAAATAAAAATACTTTACAAATATGTATGCATTTTGCAAAAAATAAGTTTTTAAATTCCTAAAACATGTATGCAAAATATAATAATAAAATATTCAGTATTCAGTAAATTTCAGAATTCTTCATAAATGTGAATTTTTTTAACACTTTAAATGCAGTATAATATATTTTGATACCAATGTATGTGTTTTATATTATTTTATCATTGATTTCCAGATATAAATATAAGTATAATTGTATATAATTATAATATATAATTACGTATTTTAAAAATAATACTATTTCATCAGTTATGATAAAACTTTATAAAATTAAACCTATAATTACATCTAATCAAAATGTAAATCATAATGTAAGTATCCATTCTATTTATAAAATACGTTTAATATGTAATCACTTCTAAATTTCGACTCAGTAAAATTAAATTTTTCTGTTGAATCGAATATCTTTTTCAGATAGTTTTCAATTTGTTACCAAATATTGAATTTATAAAAACTTGCGAAAAAAATGGAATTTTTTTATTTACTTATACATTACTTATATATTATTAAAAACAGACTTGTTCCCAAAAAATAAATAAAGACAAAAAATAATTTTACAATTGGTGTACAATTAAATATTCAAATCAGTATAGATACAAATAATAATTTGTAAATAGTTAAATATATTATGAACATAATAATACCTATATTTATTTAAACGCCAATCAGATTTTTACAATAAAATATGATACAGATAATAATAACAATAAAATGGTTTTTACTTAATTATTGATAAAAATAGAGCGTGTAATTCGTTTAGGGATTATAGAAGTAGAATGTGTGCCTAAAAATTCAAAAATTTGTTAACGTTGTACACCATTTTTGGAAGTAAGGTCTTCCCGGAGAAGTTAGTATAATAATATTTATCCCAGCTATCTGTAAGGGAGATGAGTTTTAGAGGCTGACTAATAAGTCCTAAGCCGTATTCAGGGTATGGAATTTTTCGGCAAAAACCGGTAAAGCTCATAAATAGTTTTACACTTATTATATACAACGGCCCAAATTCGAGAACTGAGAGGACTAAGGTATTATATTAGCCTGTAAACTACTGAATGAACTAAAATGAGATGAGTGTCGCCTAATGAATCCCAAAATACGCAAAGCATTAACAGTTTTGTAGTCGATATGGGGATGAAAATTAAGTGAAGACCCAAAAAGGATGACCGAGCCTTGGACTTGTCTAACACGTTGAACAAGTAGGCCGCCTAATTTGTAGTCAAAATTTATCATTCGCTGAGTACTATAAAAATACATAATTTTATATTTGGAAATATTAAGAGATAAATCAAAGGTAATACACCAGAAATTTATCAAGGGTTTTTTGGAGAATTAGGCAAACATTATTATTATCGTATGAAAAATCTTATAATCATTGGCAAAAAGGAGAAGATGATAGAGGAAATCAGTTGAGTAGATGGTGTTTATAAAAATATTGAATAATATGGGAACTAAACGACTACATTGAGGAATTCGGGATGGTGCACGAAATAGATCGGATAACTTACCGAAAAGACTTACAATTTATCGACGTTTATTCAGATAGAATCCAATCCATAATAAGAGTGGTTCGCCAACACCTAGCTTGTTAAGAACATACTGAAGAGCCTCGTGATTTATCGAGTCCAATGCCTTGGAATAGTCGGTGTATATCGCATTAACTTGATTACCTAACTCAAACGCCTCGTGAAAGAAAGAAACAAAGTCAACGACTTTAGTTGAGCGACCGGGAAAGAACCCATGTTATTAAATTGATATAACTTAAGTACGTTTGATTCGTTTCAGTACAATAAAATCGAATAACTTACCTAGAAATGATAGGACAAAAATGTGTTTGTAGTTGGCAACATCGGTCGGATTCTCAGACTTTAAAATAGGCGTACCTTGACTTCATTTTCAGGCAGATAGGAAGACACTTTCTACAAGCAACTTATTAAAAATCAAGGTAATGATCGGTAAACTGAGATTTACACGGCATTGGTACAGTAAAAGGGCGAAAATTTCATCCAGGTCAGATCCTGAAATATTTAATGTTGAGTTTAGCACCTCATTGACTTCTTCAGTAAATATAGATAAAATTGATTAAACGAAAAAAAATTGTTTGTTTGTAAATATATCCAAAAAATCATTTGAAGTGAACATAGGGCTTTTATATATAGATAAAAAGTGAGAAGCAAACAAAGAACAGCTTGGTCACCAAAGGCCTCATCTGGTATTATACTGACACTTCGGTTAGTCCGAACAAATTCTCAAAACAATCTTGGATTTTCACATAGACGTTCCTATATAGAATGCCAATAATACAAGTAGAAATGTTTGAATTTATATTAACAGTACGCTCAATTGGGAGAAGACTGATTAACGATTATCACCACCAAATATTTTATATAATTTGTGAGATTTTTTTTTCACCAGGTCTTTTACTACTCGAGACCCAAGGAGAAAATGTGGAGTTGCAAAGACTTGTTGAAAGAAAGTCAGCAGATTGATCAGTCGATCTTGAATTAAAAGCGTTAACCCAATTAATGTTCACTAAATCATCAAAAATCCTCTCATAGTTGGCGTGTTTGAAGTCACCAAATTTTTGTTTAGCGTCGAGTATAGGGATAAAGTATATAAATAAAAAGTATAAATGAGAAATAATATCGAGATAAAAAAAAAAAATCATAATTACCATATAATATATAGATTTGTCTCTAAAATAATGTGTTAATACAATAAACATGGAAATCATGGAATAAAGTTTTATGATGAGAAAAAATTTTAAATGTTTATTAGGCGTTAAAAATCAAAATAATGAATATCAATTTATCTTATTTAAGAACGGTATATCTGGTAATATATTTTTGTGATGTTTTCTCATCTAAACGAAAAATAACAATATTATTTATTTAGGCACGTAAAATATAGGAGCCAATGTACGTTTTGTTGTTTTTTATTTTGAGTACAAAAAATTCATATAAAATAAATCATGTCGAATGCTCTCATGTATATTTGTCATAACAATAAATTAAATGGTTAATTTATTTTTGTAATAATCTGTTTAAATCATTATTGAAAAATATACCAAGTAATATTATATATATATATAGTAATCGATATTACTTGAATGTATCACTGGATAACTTTAACAGCGTTTGAGCGTTTGCTAAAATCTGTTCTTACTAGAAGCTAGTGATAAAATACAATTGATGTAGTAAAGTCAGTAACGATTCAATATTGTACAAAATTAAATATAATAAGTACGTATATGTTATATTCAAATATTATTCGAAATTATTTTTTCTCATTTTAGTGACTATATTTTACCAAGCAAACAGCATTATTAGGTTTTGCAAAATTTATATTAATAAATTGACGTTGGTATTTTTTCATCATTTTTCCATTTTAATTTTATTGTTTGGTGGTGTGTACAAGATTTGTAAATTCAAAGCACGCATACTACTAAATAGTAAAATCGATAGTAAAAATTACTACATTCCATCCAAGTTATATGAGAAATACCATAGATATATATACAGTCTGCAAAAATTTTATGCTGACCAAGTTCTATTTGCTCTTAGTCATTGAGTAGGATAATTTTATAGTATAAATATTACACATAAAATCTTATTAAGTGTATCTATAAATAATTAATTTTTTTTTTTATTTAAATTATAGCATATTTTTAAATACTTATTTATAAAATGAAAAACTTGTAATATATTTTTAAGATAATTTAATTTTAATAA
Organism: Pemphigus obesinymphae; assembly: GCA_025469235.1. Taxonomy (NCBI): domain Eukaryota; kingdom Metazoa; phylum Arthropoda; class Insecta; order Hemiptera; family Aphididae; genus Pemphigus; species Pemphigus obesinymphae. The sequence goes on along the minus strand of JAIPRL010000324.1, from coordinate 121,808 downwards.
ATTGAAGAACTTTTTGAAAAATTTGAGTTTTTAAACAATTTTTATTGAATTAAAACAAAAGAAAACTACTTTTGTACATAAAATATAAACATATACATTTTATCTTTACTTCATTTATCAAAAGTTTAACTTATCACTCTATTATTAAAACCTTTGTTTTTATCGTACATAAAAAACATGTTCATTCTTTACATTTTCTATTACTTCCGCAGAAATAAATTTTTAAAAGGTTTAATTAGCAGTAGGTATAAATATTTTACCTTTTATTTTTAATATACTTTTAGAATTATTTTTGGAAAAATATATTTCTCGATTAAATAATATTTCACAATATAAAATCAATATAGATATGTACCTAACAATACATTTCCAACATTTAATGATCAAATACATCACTGTACAAAATTAAACCAAAAACATTTAATAAAAATGGGAAGGCAAATACTAGAAAATTTTTAGTTACTTATAACTGCTAAAAATATTTTGCATATTTAAACAATACTATGAGAATGTGAAAATGAGAAAACTCATGTTTTCCAGATCTCTATTTATTAACGAACAATTAATATTAGATACATTTATACTTTGAATTTTTCTGTTAAAACATAAATATATAATTATAATGAAATAATTTATATAAAATATTAACTAAGTAATTTGTACATAACTGTATATTATTAAATTATCATGATATTAGATTTTCGTGAATTTTAACATGAATGAAATATTTAGATCATTATCGAATCAACAAATATCTTAAACTCAATGTTTTGTAATGTTATTCATTAAACGTCTAAAAAATGTAAACAAAACTAATGAATAAAAATTCTCGAGAATTTAAGAATCGAAAGCATTTTTGAAATATTTATAATTACATGGGTCTTAGATGGTTCTCATTAAAATAAGAAAATAGTTAGGTACATATATATTAAAACTAATAATTAATCAGACTTGAAATATATACGTATACCTTCTACGAGTACTTACAATATTCACGACTTGTATTTTCATAAAATTAATATCAAACAGAAATTGCAATAAAAGACAATTCATTAAGTAATATACCTACCCATTTAATTATATTAACAAAATACCTACATTAGTAAATAGTATTACAATGCTGTAATTATTGTGCGATGTTTTAAAGTTTAATTTGTTTTCTTGGCATTATTTTTCTGTCTAAAATTCGCCTAAAAGAAAACATCATTAATAGTATGTTACATTTTTTTTTCATTATTTTATGACATTTATATGTAAGAAATTACACAATAACTTATACCATAAACTCAACTTGACTAAAAATTTATTTTTTTCACCATTATGGTTTTGTAAAACGTAAACTACTATTAATAACATATAAAAATAATTAGATAAAAACGTACGTGTTTAAGATATAGGATGGCGTTTTAAACTATGCATAATTTGTAGAGTAGATTTCTTCATAAATATCTACTCTGCAGCTATAAATAAGAATGATTTGTTTCAGTCAAAGATAGTATTTAAATTAAAATTTTTAAGTATGAGTAATTATGTTATATTAAAATTTCCAAAAGTTTAATTAAACATTCATACTTTCCGGATTTCAAACTCGACAAAAATAAATTAACGTTTTTCATACACTAAAAAATAAAAACTTATCGTTTGATATTCAAATTGTAATTTAAGTTTTCAAATTATATTTAAATAGAAAATATAATAATTGTCCTGGAAAATTATTCATTCAAATTAGATGAAATTTCGTTGGTTTTAAGTAGTTTAAAAAATAATAGTTACAGGACGCAGATTATTAATATTATTTTTACAGATTTTATGCTCAGGCGAATTTTTTTTTAATGAAACTTACTTACATCATCTTAACATATTTGACAAATAAACATGTTGAAATTGTTTTTTATTTTAAAATATGAATAAGTTGTATTAAATAACAAAATATTTGTAACTATAAAAGCTATATTATGATTTACATTGTCATTAAGACCATTTTTAGTCGACAATGAATATTAATAATCCTAAATGTCTTTATTAAATAATCAAAAAATATTTTGTTAAAACAATCATAATTGGTCATACACTAATAATTGTGAATACTCAAACATTTTTTTAATTAGTTTATTTGAAATTTATATAGAGAATTGTATAATTTATTGATTCAAGACTGACACTTTTGATCAATTACTTAAGACAGTGGTTTAATTTAATTTTTCATATTATATAATTTAATTAAGATGCTCCAGCAAATGCTGATATAAAATGGAATTTTCGAGTTAAAGCAATAAAATTAAGTTAAAAATTGTTACCAGTTCTTGTACAAATCTTAAAAGACCAGGTTCTAGGTTACGAATTACCAAGTGAATTATCAAGTAGAAGAAAACAATTGGTCAAATTTCAATTATAACTATAATTAATTTCCATACATTTTTTTTTTTTATTTATTAAAATCTGTACTCAAATGAATATGATCACACTCATATACTTTCTAAATATAAAATATAAAAAATACTAAATATCAAAATAGGTAATATTTAAAAAAAGCCAGTCGGTAAAGGTAAAAGCATCAAGTGATGGATATATTGGATTTAAAAGTAATGGAAAATCATTTATTTAGATAAAAACGATTCTGAGCAGACATACAAGTACCTACATAAACATTAAAGTTAAAAATTTGAACATTTCATAATGTCACCATATTATATTATATTATTTCAGTAATATACCAGTAATCATGACTTTATATAATCATAATACAAATCAATAATGTATGTATTATTATGATTTATCCATAAACAAATATTAAATGATCCTTTAATAATATTAAACATGATATAGCAAACACTTTAATGTATTTTGTTCCTTGATAATATACCATGGTAATTAATTGTTAAACTGTACATAAATTTGTAAAACATTTTCGTTTGGTCAACATATTTTAAAACAAATACCAAACAGTAAAACTAAATATCAAGAAGCAATCTTAATTTATATTTATACACATTATCTGAATAAACATTCCATTTTAGCCAGATATATACTTTGTTCAATTATAATAACTCAGAAATTGCAATTTAATTTTAAAAATAGCAATTTAAACCACTCGAATCTAAAATAGTATACACTGTATACTACTCAGCTCCTGGTTAAAAATGTACTCATAGAAAGAAAAAAAATACCAAATATTAATGTAAAATAAATAGTTTCCTCGCCAAAGCTCAGCGTTTAAAAACAACTTATGCCTTCGTTAGAGAAATGTCAATATTTTAGTCGCGGGTCATGAGTTTTGATGTGTATACGAAAGGCAAAATAATGAATTTTTTTAATTTTGATTTTCGGTTCAGTGTCGGTTAAATATGGATAAAAAATTTTAAATAGCTGTTATGGAATAATAAAGGGCGGTGGATTTTTTTTTATCTGATGAGTCGAATTTTTCTATCGATCCTATCTCGACGAAAGGATCAACTACCCCGGTAATATTCACGTATCTCGAATGTGAAAACATACCCGACTGTATGCGAATAAACGTCTACGTATCCACCGAGTGACATTGAAAACGTGCGGTATGCTACAAATTAGTTATTTGCGTGACGACAGTTTTTCCTTAACGAATCGTCGGACTGCTGTTGGCGCTGATTGTATAAAAGAATATCGCCCTGGGTTTCGTCGGTCGGGCCGTCGTAAAGCAGCTGTCAATATGTACGAATTTACGCAATTTCCATAATTGACCGCTGGCCCGGAAACTGGTAAACAGTCCATGTGAGTAGGTAGTAAATCCTCGTAATTTTGATTATGCACACCGTCAGCAATACCCATAAATCTCCCCATCGCGTAAACTCCACATCGCAGCCGTCGTTTCATTATCGCGTGCGTATCGTCGAGTAATATAGAGGGACTGTCGTATCACAGATTATATGAATACAGATGGATCACTGGCGATGTAAACAAAAACGATGACGTAATTTGACCACTGATAACTCTAATAACTCCACAGGAATCAGTGTGACCACGATATATATATATACATACCATAAATTTAAACTTTATTCCCGTGAGACAAACTGAAATCTGTATTGTTTTATTAGCATCTATTATGATGACATTAAACATATGGTGAATTATTTATACAATAATATTATATATTAGCAAAATAATTTATATAGTTGTATGTATCTACACTGATGGAGCCTATCAGAAGACGGTATTCGACAATCTATTGTTTACGGGCTGAGTGATCTATCTGTATTCATATAATCTGTGGTCGTATATGTCGCCTGTATTTCAAGTTTTCACGAATAAAGTGTCGGTTTTCACAGTTTCACTATGTCGGCAACAAAATATATTGTATGAAAATAATATGTTTTGTTAACTTGTTTAATTTTGCGCAAATATCAATATCGTAATAATATGAAAAAATATTCCGCTACTTTAAATTGATTTATTTATATATATTATATTGTTTCATCATAGTATTGTGTTACCTTTATATTTTATTTTTTTCTTAGTACATGTGTAAAATAATATCTTTCATAAATTTTAATATTCAAATTTGAAAATGCCTAGTTGCTTTCTCTGTAATAGAACGAAAAATTCTAAGTCTAAAGCTGAAAATATTTCTTTTCATAAGTGTTTTACTTATAAGTACCTACCTAATATACTCATTTTTGTATAATTATGTATCTATTTTTGTATTTTATTATTATGGATATAATGTACGTCTACCTACCTATAATTTTTGCTGATAGAACCGATATAAAAATAACATAATATAGTGTCGAAAAATAATTCAATAAAATACATTTTTGAACAAATAGTACCTTGAATTAATTAGTAACCAATAGTTTAAAAATTCGTTTTGAATCGACTGGGGTTTAATAATTTAAGGAACTAGAAACAAATCTCTGAACGATTTGGGGCCTAGAACTGATAAAAATGATATGAAACTAAAGAAACAAATTTATATTTTATACACTGTAGGCCATAATTATGTAATTGTTATCATAATAAATGTTATCAATAATTATTATCTATCATAAAATAATTAAACGATATATCCCATAACATTAAACATTTTAATCGTGGTCATACTGTTTTTAGGGGCACTTTGTATATTACAACTATTTTACAGAACAGTGTCTCTATATTATTCTATGACACGTATTTGCCGCCTGTTGATAGTGCAACCAAGGAACCACCACGAACTAAGATAGTATTGATTGAAAACGACGGATTAAGACGTGCAGACAAATATTGTTACGGTAAATATCAAGATGGGACAATCTATGCGATTAAAACGCCATCTAGTTTATAGTTTTGACAACATATTCATACACATACTACATGGTACGTATGTGTTGTATGTTATATGTTCGCTAGGATCGCATGATAGATTATCGCTTAGATTCCTCCACTTACTGATTTCGCCGTAACAAAATTTAATCGCACCACTACCACCCGCTTTCCAAGTAATTTCCAGTCCATACTATCTTAGGTCGTGGTAACCACACACCAATATATACATTAAACCAGATACCGCATTCCTTCGGGGAAGTACAAAGGATTTCCAAATAATGCGTTCTGATTGGCCACGTTCCTCGCAGATGGACCACATAGTAGCGACAAAATTATTGTGACTTGTAAAGTTTAAGTGTACGATAATTTATTTTCATTCTATTGCCCATGATATATAACACGTGGCTTGTCTGCAAAATACTTATGGGTTACACTTAGTCATTATTGATGTTTATATTTTATTTTAGTTAATTTAATATAAAAAAAAAAATAAAAATTCAAACGAATCCGACAATAATTTTCAATGTCAGAAAAAATTTAAAGATATGGAGTTCCATTAATTATTATTAAAATTATGTAGGTATATAATAATATAATTGAAGAATATTGATAAAAAAAAAATGTTCCGTGTTCAATATCTATGTTTTACGAATAAAGAATATCTCGATAAAACATTTTTGTCTTGAAAAATGCATATTTTTTGTTTTTTAATTTAACAATCTGCAGGAGATTGTGAAAGTTAGCCAAGTAAGTCCATATTTTCAAAAATGGTGAGCAAACTATCTCAAAGACAACTGCTTTGATTCAAAACAAATTGTTTAGACTTCTTTAATATATTATGCATTGTTCAGACGATGGATTTTTTTTTATTACACGCAAGAAGAATTGTGAAATTTCAGTATAAAAATCTCTGTTTTTCTCTGAATATCCGTCATATTGTTATTGCTTAATATTTAAAAATCTTTGTTCAAATATATCTTTGATTAATGTCATAAAAATTACTTTCAAGAGAATGACCATAAATAAATGGTCATTTATTTTTATTTTGTTATAAAATGTCCATAAAATACTTATTTCAATATGTACAGTATTTATTGATTCTTTTATTGGTTTTTTTTTTAAAAATATATAATGGTTTATTTTCAATTGATTTCTATTTTTAATATTAGGATATTGTTTGGTAATCTTTTGTTCTATCCCGAACTTCCGATTAATACAATCTATAATACATATATTTTGATGATATTTTGTAGAGTAAAATTAGAATTATGTAGAGTTCTATAGGTATATTTGTAATTTAATCAAATATAACTAATAAGTGTAGTAAAATCAAAAACTTATCTATTTATTTATACTAATCACTGCAACTACTCGGTCCCAAAGGGCTCTGTTGTATCTACTAACCTTAATCTGAAATAATTAATTGATATAGTATTTATTGCATCATTGATGAGAACGAGGGAAATATGTTACAGTGTTTTAAATATTTTCGTACCTATATTTGAAAAATAATATTACTGCAGTGAACTTCTATAAAAGACTTGACAAACGATAAAACATCTGTGAAAATGTGAGTTATTCCAGTAGGTACATTAAAAATCAGAATAGGTACCAATACAGTAATACACCTTGGGAGGATATTATTATATTAAATTCCTCCGACTTGATATTATGTTTGTTAAACATATCTGATGAAATAATATGGTCTCACGGGAAATAAATCTCGGCGTATCGAATAAAAATGTAAAAAAATGATACAGAATTACGTTTAAATCCACTGAGATAGGATTGACACATTGGAGAATGTGTATTTCATATTATATTTCGAAACTTCTAGATTATAGATTTTGAAAACGAATGTAGTTTCAATTACATTTACAATTAACCTAACCTATTTATTAATATATGTTTCCTGTGAATTCCTGCAAACAAATGTAATCATCCGAACTAATTAAACCGTCATGACCAGTCAGACCTATTTTCCGGGAGCTTAATAAGTGAACCGAACATATCACATCCGTATGAACATTGTCTTACAATAAACCGTATACGCAGAAAATACCTAGAACATTTTATTTCCCCTCCCCCCCCCCAGTAAATAAAAACTCAACTAGACTATTTTTTTTTCATTCGTCGTGGTGTGTAGATTGAACGCGTAATTCAATAATTTTACTCAGTGTTTAACGACGTGTAATATTATGAGTTTAGTTGTATATATTTTCGTAGACTTTTTTTCTTTGTAAATATGAAAAAGATTTTAGAATTGTTAATGTAATGAATCAACAACGCAAGTGTATATTATGTTTATATGAACTCGTGTTTACATTTCTTTTTATTGAATTCGTCTATACGTCTAGTTGATTATGAATGTTTCAGCAAAAAATCAAAGTTATTGAAGTAATCATTTTGATGATTATCATAAAATAATACATATAGCTAATGGTCAGTTGACAATAAAAATAATTTACTTACAATGAATTCGTAGTTTACCGGATGTATATATAGGTAGATATTATACTTCACTGCCAGTATTCTCTGTTGTATATTGACATAGTGTTTCTATTACGTTATGACATCCTTGTTTTTGACGTTGAGTTCAAATCTTTTATTATTCCACTAGCCGAACAAATAAGACTTTTCTTTTCAAACGCAGACTTCTGGTCCATGTTTTTCTGCTTCTTACGACAACAAATCAATGGAACACATTTATCAAATTAAATATAACGACACAATAGCCTACTAAGATATTAGCGTAATATAAAATACTTTATTGTGCTTTAATATACATATCTATAATACACATTTGTTCGTTGTTTAACATTTTTTTAAACTTTTGACGTGTCGAGAATTTTGATTATTTATAATAAATTTGAATTATAAATAAATATCACTTTTATATATCGCTGCATTTTTAAACGTCAAATACAATAAATATTACCTGCGTATTTAATGACTTCCTGCATAGTTTATACTGTAAGTTATCGTTGAACCGAAGGGTCGGAAATTGTCAATAAAAGTATACAGAAAATACGAGAGGGTCAATATAGCTCATAATTATGCAATTACTTTGTTTAACAATGTTATTCGATACGCTTGAACTTTAAAGCTTTTGAATAAATATTATTAGTACGTGTTTGCTTATAAACGATTAAGTTGTATTTATATTTTCGACACATTTCATATAATTTGATTCTTGAAACATATTAATTATCTTTTTAAGCCTAAAGATATTATTATTTCCTCCCTAATCATTATAAAAATCGACACATTTTTAATTTAAAATAATTTGCAATCTCTAAAATTATGATTTCATTCTGTGTCAAATAATGTTTAATAAAAAAAGGATTTTTAAATTTATTATGAATGTCTTAAATAAAACGTTATGTGTGAATTCTGTTCTATTTTTTTTATTTTTTAACGTCCAGATACTAAAACTGAATTAAATAAATAATAAAATCAATTTATTATTTGTTTATAACTCTTATTTTTCCTATTATCAATTGTCATGACTTTTCTGCATGCGTTAATAATTATTTATGTTATTATAATAAAATTTTTTATACTCAATCAACTATTTTTATATTTTCCATAATAAAACACTTGCCAGTTGAATTATTTTCTAACAATTTCGTACAATATCCACTATAATTAATTTTACACTTGGTATACATAAATATATATATATATATTATATATAGATCATTGATGAGTATAGTTATTGTGATGATATTAAAATCTAAATATTTGTATTTCAAAAAATCCAATTAAATTTAATTTTATATAATATAGCAAGAAATGAAATAGCTTTAAAATAGTGTATTTTTGTGTATATTAATATATGCAGTATAAATAATGCAGTATATACTTTTTAGGATACAAGGAGTGTACTGTATATTGTATAGCAAATGTATTCTAGTTGATACGTTATAAAAATTAATTTTCAATTTAGTAATTTTCTTCAATGTAAAATTTGTTTTTAATCGAAAAATAATATTATATCAAATTTTGCTCAGAACGATTTTTGAATACAATAATTTGTCTTTAAATTTAAATCTAAAATAATGATAATACATTATTCTGTCCAAGGGACGATGAATCGATAAACAAACTTTTACTATCTATATCTGAACATATTTTTAAAGATTATTGTTCTTAGGGTAAATGTATATTATATACATTAAGTTTTTCACGTATTTTTAGAAAAAATATCTTATACAGAATGTTAATAAAGGTGCGGTTTCTCATATAATATTCATGTTCAGTATGATATGTAAATGTTGACATTTTTTTTAATTAGAGTGATTAATTAAGGGTCTTCACTGTATCTAATCAATATATAAAAAATTTCAAATTAATCAAAAAATAATGATACCATCAAAATCCTTGCAAAAATCTAATATGTATTGATATATGACCCGATTTTTAACACTTTTTATCCTTTTCGCTTTTGTAGCGCTAAAAGACGCTCGATGACGCCAAAAAATAAAAAAATAGTGTGACACATTAATTTAGGATAGAATTTTTCAAGAAACAGAATGATAATATTTATATATAGATTAGAAAAAAAATTATAAAAATAACAAAATTAAATTACTTACACAGAGATCTTTGATCAACAATTCAATCTATAGTTGGTATTTTAAAAAAGTTTTTTTCCAATTTTCCACACATTATTCTTATGCGTGAAATTAAACTAAATATTGTTAATTTATTTATTGTTATACGATGATTCATATGTTAACTATAAAACTTATAAAACACCTGTAAGTTCCAAGGACGTCAGTGATACAAAGAGATATTTCAATTAAATAATATCTATTGCAAAAAGCAAAACCCTCCGAGACCGATTATAATAGGTGCATAATATCACTCAAAGGCTCAATTAAGAAGGCATCTGTTTCTTTTGTATTATTCATATAGGTACGTGTTAAATAATTATCAATAATTTAACCTATTAAACGTAAAAATGTTTCACATCACGCAACTCAACAGGTAATGATTATCACGGTTCCAATCCCGGAGTGGTTGAAACATTTTTGGCGCACATTTTAACAAAATTGAATAGACTTATAGAAGTCGTTTTAGTATGGTGAAAGGATCTCTATTGGTTTTGTAATTATTAGGTTATATTTTATAATATTTCAATACATTTAATCTCTAATTGGCTTTTCAATAATGGTAATTAAATTTTTTTTATTTTATTTTTAGTCGAGACACTAAAGGGTTGGAGATTTAAATTTTTGATAGTAAATTGATTTTAGTTAGTACTTTAAGAATAGTTAATTGTTTGATAAAAATTGTTATAAATCGGAAAAAAATATTCATACGTCAAACTTCCCTCAGAATTATTTTTCGAACGCACAGACTTGTATACAACTCTATAATAGGCAACTTAATTTAAAAAAATAACAGAAAAAATATTTTTCTTGGTCTGTTTAATTTTAACATTGACTTGATTCGCCCAATGGGTCCATTTATTTCACGACTGGGATTACAATTAAATTTGACTGTGTGTGTACAGATATTCATTTGGATCACAGGAAACATAGTTGGGAAATGTCTTGTATTGAAATCTTCATTGTACATTTTTAATACGTTTCGGTTAAAGTACTGGGGTGAAAGTTTCACGACACCGCATAAACGTCTTACATGGATTCAAGGGGGTATCGGTTTTATTATGTGTGAAACCCCCGAATTCTGAGATCGCGAAACCGAGTTACTTTGTCAAGTTCGCGCAAAGTTTGTACGCAGACGGCTAGTATAATTTCGAACGGACCGAAACCGGGGCTGATTGTTTCTAGCAGACTGCCAGCGCTCTAGTAAATTAGTTTAGTGACACGTAATGTATGTATACCTGTGTGACGTTCGACGACACATATCCCACGTCAAAACGAATTTCGGTCCACTGGAAATGGGTGCCACCGTCATAATATATAATATCCAATGTATGAAACAACGAGAAAAAAAATCCCTCGGCGACTACTGGCTAGACCAGTTACGTCATTTAGACAGAGAGACGTATCTATTTAGATATCGTATTATGTCGTTGGTTTGTGCGTGCCCGTAAATCAAAACTGATTTGCCCCTCATCCCTTCACTCGAGACCGTCACCGTCATCGGTCGTTGTATAGTATTCCAGTCGGATTACATATTATTTTACATCCATATAAGAAAAAGTCGTAAATTTCTGTTTTTAAAAGCCTGTCATTCTAACAGATTAACGTGAATATAGTTTGGGATTTGTCGATAGAATAATATGCCAACATACACATTTAATAACGTTTTCGTTCCCAAAGTAAAATGTTGTCTTTCCGAATAAAAAAAAAAAAAAAGGATTAAATAGTCGAACATTTTTTCCAAGTGTATTTTGACACATCGAAAACACGGGATAAAACGCAATTGCGTTTGTTCGAAATGTTATTTCATGTTATATTTAACACGTTAAACAAATATTGGAAACATAAACTCGTTGTTGTTCTAGTGGAAAAACGATTTGGTAAATTTAATTATATACGAACGTCTAATAACGTACAATAGTGACTCAGAAATGAGAAAAAAATTGTTGCAAATCACATTTACGAGCACAAACTATAATATAAAACCCGTACAATACTTAATATTTAATTTTAGCGTTTATTACACGATGAATTCGTAAACGATTATACTCGTATATCTCGTCGAAATTAATTTACCCGTAATAAATACTACGTATTACGAAACGTAATATATCTATAAATCAAATAGATATAGTACACTCTCGAAAGACCCGAGAACTTCAACGAACTCTTCTTGGACAAATGTGACCAGAAAGAAAAACATTTTTTTTTTTTTTTCGAAAATTCCCATTAAATAATAACTTCTCGGTAAATGAAGTAAAAATAATATAAATATATATATATATATATTATATTATATAAATAGTAATATTATCCGGCCTCGTTTATAGATGCGACCGATAGAAGAAGCTACGCTTAAACCGTATTTGATTTATGATAATTGTTTATATCATGGCTATTGGAAAAAATATATTCAAGAAAAAGAGTTTTATAAATTGTCCATTGATAAACGTAGTTGTGATATCGGTTTGATAAGGTATAGATAAGGATATGGTATAGGTGTCTATTTGTTTCCGTATTGACAATACCCCTGTTGCTTATCGCATCTTGTCGGCGCATTTCAATAGGAATTACCGACAAAATATCGACGGTAAAATATCGCGTAACAAAAATATCGTGAAACTAAAATATCACTAGTACCTTCCTATATATAGCACCACTCTAATATTATAATATAACAATATATGTTATGTGTTAGCATATTAGAATATAATTAAAATAATACAGTAACATATATATAACTATGTTCAAATATAATTATTATTTAATAGTTGTTATAATATAAAATAAACATATTAAAGCAAATAATGGTAGTACTTGAAATGACAAAAAAAAAAAAAATATAATGATTAATCTAAGTAAAATGACGAAAAATAATAATTAATGTAAATAAAATATTGAAAGAAATACCTTGAAGATAATCTTCGAACTGTCAATAGTGAAATCATTGTGTATTAATAAATCGTCCCTTTAGCTGATTTTATAATATTTAATGCCATATAAAATTTAATAATTATACACAGTGAAGAAGTGAAACAGTACAATAAACTCGACGAAATATTACAAATGATAAAATGTAAAATGTGTAAATGTATGTGCGCCTATATCACAGCTGGTGTCAAAAGTAATAATCGGTCGACAATAATCAATATAGATAAGATATCATACAATATAACGAATAACGACAAATAAGACGATAATGTTATTTATAAATAATTGATATTTGCTTTTTTACTTACTTCTAAATTTCTATAAAATATCTAAATATGTTACTAATACTAAAATATGAAATATGCAGTTAAAATTATAAAATAAATATTAATTAACATAATATTAAATAAATATATTTTTTCATACGCTATTTTATTAATTTTATATAATTTTTTTAGGTGGCGATAATTTTGTTACGCGATATTGTACTGGCCATATTTTGTCGTCATACCTTCAATGGGCGCGCGATAAAAGGAAGATGTGGCTTATTCGGTTAATATGTTTATGAAATATATAGAGCGAATTATTTATAAAAAAAAAAAAAAGATTTCTTTCATCCTGGATTGTACTATATGGCATTTAATATAATATATTCGTATAACATAATCCGCAATATACGTACCTATAGGGGGATGGAGGTGAAATTATATAATAATATAACAACGATGAAATATAATTTATTGTACTTTAAAGCTATATATTATGTAAAAAAAAAAAAAAAATAAATAAATATTTATATGACTTCAATATACTGTACACATAATTGCACGGGTGCTTGCACAAAATATTTTAACGAGCAATTATGTGGACGTAATATAGCCGTATTGCAATTCATAAATCCAAATTCGTAATCATCGTCGGGTAGGTTACGTATACGTATTAATATAATTATACGCATATTTTCGTCGTGAATTTCAAACATTTACACATTGGGTTTATACAATGAACGTTTTCAATTATTATCATTATTGTTCGATTGCACGGCGTTTTATTGGAAATATAAACGTTTCATTATTATTTTTCGCATGTTCAATATTTTTACACCGTACTAATGAGCTCTCGCATACATCATTATTTTCGGTAAAAAAAAGTACGGTCCCGTACGTTTTACCTTCTCGGAAACATATGACACTGTACCGTTCGTTCGATAACCGACACGATTCCGTTTTTTAAACAGTGTGCAACGTCAAATTATAGGTTCGACTAAAATAAGTACGCCTAATCCGTATTTAATTTTTGCTTGTCGGCTGTAACCTATAGCTATTCAAAATATATCTGACGACATTTCTTAATTAAACTGTCCAAGAGTTATTCTACTCTTATTTTCAGTATATTCTGAAAAAAAAAAAAAAATTAAAATCTATGTTTGTTTTACATAAATTACATTTTTTATATAACTACAAAACGTATCATTACATAAATTCACATAAATTATAATTACGTACATGTATATATTTCACTTTTATAGTCAATCATTTACAAAAAAAAAAACACCAATTTTTTTTAATTTGGAAAAAATTCTTCTAGTGTTAATTATTGTAAGTGTTACAGATATATTTTTTGTACATTTTTAAGGATAAACCAATTTAATTAGTAAACATGCGTATAACAACATGACACTATTATACTGTTTTTTTTTAAAATTCAATCACTTCATTGTAATGAACTTTTGAATTTTAATATGATTTACGTTTGCAAAAAATTTACGTAATATACTTTTACGAACATTATACTTAAACATATATAATATGTTTGTGTCAATGATTATAATTCAATATAAATGTTTATTATTTTTCGAATAATTGTATTTTAATTAATTATTAAATTACATTTATACTTCTGTATTGTAGATACTTAAGCAATTTAATATACTTTATAAGTCACATATTATAGATAAATATACGTTTATGATCATTTATTTAGTATCATCAATGTTGACCAACAACATCATCCGACCAAAAAAAAAAAAAAAAAACAAAATCATTTTTTACAAAAATAAATAATAATAATCTTTTTATTTCTATATTTTTGAATAATATGTTAATTGTTATTGTTTATAAATATATTCATGAAGCATTACTTACATTATAATTCATGTGGTAGAAATTAAATATAGTATATTATAATACCAAAACAAGAAAAACAATTTTAAATATTTTCTTTAAAAAAATTGTTTCGTGTTCTATTTTTCCAATTTAGTGTATTATTTTGTCTAATTTAAATATATATTTTGTATATAAACTTAATAAAAATGGTATAAAGTGTCTATTTACTCATTGATTGAAATTCAAAACCATGCCAGATAAAGTTAATGACACGTTAGAACAAATTATATTATAAATTCTGTTTATATTATTCACATGTTTTTAAACTTTCAAACTTCTATGTTTACTATTTCCCCTTCAAAACAAACCAAAAATCATTAAAATATGATAATTTATTATTACATTTAAACGGCTGCAGTCTGTGATCCCAACACAGGTGTACTTCAATAATAAATAAATGCTTAATGCATTACTAGAGTTTATTCGACACCCGTCAAATTTCGATAGTACTTTGATATAGATACTATACACTTGACAGATACAATTCCATGAATATTACAATATGTTCATAATGAATAAATCTTCACCTTAAACAGGTTTCTGTTTAAGGGCAATAAAACATTTTCGTATAAGTAGCCAGAGTATTATGATATGTTAATATTTTATAAATCGGTAAGAATTAATGTAATAATATATATCAATATTGTGTAATTTTTAAAATGTGATTATAGATTCTGAGCGTAACGATACATAGTATACAATGATGTTTATTTTTTTTCTCTATTGAAACATTTTCCACCAGAATGCTTAATTTTTTTGTTGGCTGTCATTATTAGATTTTCCTAATAGTTTTTTAATGACGAATTTAATTATTTTTTAAAGACTAATAAATTTTACATAGAAACTGTAAAAATATGAATACGTAAAATTCGAGTTTTGTTATTTAAAAAACAATAACTCTTAAATCTTAAAATTTCCACATAAAATGTAATTTAGTATTTTTTTTTTTTTTCAAGTTCACACCCATTTCGCGAATTTAACATAGTAATTTTGCACCTATGAAATTAATGTTTTTCCTAGTCATATTTTGTTTAAAATCATAAAGTGGAAACATGATAAAATACTGAAAAGCGTATTTTTAACTACATACCTAATTTTTATTCTGTAAAATATGCAAATTCTTATATTATTATATAAATGTACAAATAATACATTAAGCATGCCGAATTAAATTGTATCCAGTGTAATGTATTACGTTCGTTTAAAAGTATTAATAATTGGTAACCGAAAGAAAATTATTTAGTGAAAACTTAAATTATGCATAATAGATAAAATCTTGACAAGAAATAATAATTTCGAATGTATGATTATTACAGTCATGGTTAAGTATATTATGCCTAGCTACAATAAATAAATCGTATTTATATTATAATTAATAAGATCAAATTTGATCAGATGTATTACTAGGTTTGTTTTTACAGTGAATACATACTGAATGTTTGAATACAGACGTGCTGTAAAATCTTATGTACACCAAAGCTTTGCTCAGAATGGTTTTTCAAATGCAATGATTTATCACTGCTTTCAAATGCAATACAACCACTAAGATTATCCTGTCTGGTAGTGCTTCCATTCTGTACTGGACCCTTTTCTATAAAATACATTATTAATACCTATTTAATAAAAAATAATAAATCAATATAATTTTTTTGATCTTCAAAAAAGATGCCACCCCCGCTGAATAAGTTCATGTGTGGGCCTAACAAAAAAACAAATATATATACCTCAAAGTAATTACGATTAATATAACGATATATATTGTCAAACGATTACTTCACTTTAAACTATAATTTACACTAATTGTATTATAAACCCGAAGTCACAATATTATACACAATTTATTCATTTATACAATTTATAATTTATTTATTTTGCATATACGTTACGTATTTCAACAAATATGTTATCATCTTCAGCGCGTATCAAATACAAAAAATTTAACCGTAACCAAAAGTTTTTGGTACCCGCTGAAAATGACAACATAATTGTTGAAATACGTATACATAAAATAAAAAGTGTATAATATTGTGACTTCGGATTCATAATATAATAATTATAAATAGTCACAAATACTCATATATGTATAAATTAATATAATTTACACGTTAAAAAAATTAAACACCTGAAAAATGTACTTAAGGAAGTATAAATTATACTGTATAGTATAAATTATTATTATAAAAATCTATGACATAAAGGAGAAATTTATTTATTTTATGGGTTTACTCTGCCCCTTCTATCATTTATATAATTTAAATTTACATTAGATAAAATTATAAAAAAAAGATCCAGGAACTAATTCTCCATATAGTATTCACCATATACATTATATATTATATATATGTAATCTACTTTTCATCTTAAATACATATATTATATTAATATCATTGTAATTTAACATATGAGTTTAACATAAAAGAATCCTACATCTACATTTACTGTCTCCGTTTAACCAACGGAAAATATAGGAAATTTACGTTCGGTATTCTTATAACATTGTAATTTCTTAATATTAGAATAAATTTACTTACATTTGTAGATAATATCATTGTCCATGCACTATTTTCGTAGTTTTCGAAATTTTAATTTTAAAGATAAATATTACCTATCTATTGAAATTATTGGGATTTAAAAATAGTTATATACCTTTTAAAAATTTTAATTTCGTAAAAAAAGACGACAATAAAGCATAGAAATGATCACGTTTCATGAAAATGACACCACATAATCAAAATTATAGCATATATAGACACAACAATCAATATATCATTGAAGTTTGGATTATCGAATACAAATTTCGTCGTATTGAATTTCATAGTGACGAAGTTTTTCTAATATCACAGTATAAATAAAATATAATATACATTCTCAAATTCTCGTCTCTACGACGTTCCAAAAACTGTTAGAAAATTATTGGTATATTCAAATTTATATAAAAACAAATTTCAAGACATTAAATTTATCACGATATTTAACAATATAAAAGCTATCGTAAGCTGTTTACTGTTAAGTTAAAAGAAAATTTATTGGTTTTTTTAATGGTATTACGACGTATTTTTTTCGACAAGTTCAGCTCATATTTTACACATTTCATACGTTATAAAAATATGGTCGACATATAACACATATTATTTAATAATAAATTGTAATATAAATTGACAGATGGCTACTTATTAAATGGTAGAAATTAAAAATTATATTTACTACAGTAGAGTATTTACTATATTTTCCAAAAATAATAATAACTTACCATTTTTTTGGAAATCAAAACCGTGCCCTACTCTAATTATTATTATCTACTGTAATTAATAACTAATTCATGTTAATTATATAAATATTAAACCAACAATCGGATCTATATTTTATTTTAATTTTCTGAATCATTAAATGTTTTATTTTTTAATGTTGAAATAGTCATGCAAAACCTCTACGTGGTATGTAGTAAGTATATAGGTATATTTATTAGTATATGAAAACCGCCAAAAAAAAACGGCTTGAATATTTTTTTTTTTTTTTTTATTGATTTGCATTATATTTATTTAAATGTTCAGTAAAATATCGTTTACGTACAAAATTATACAATGCAATCGTGATAATAATTATACGCATAATTTATTTCCGAAATGACCCCAGTTAATTGTGTCCTTTACTGTAATAAACAAGAAACATACATTTAATCGTTAACAAAAATAATTTATTGCCCACACAACACGTATAACGTAGTATATAAATACCATAGTACGTATATAATATATATATATATATATATATATATTTTTATATATATATAAAATGATTTAAAAGTACTGTACAAGAAAAACATACGATTAAAAAATTTTCAAGAGGTGTTCAAAATTGGGTTGGGTCACTATTAAACAGTAGCGTATTATGTTAAAAGGTCGATACAGTGAAAAATAAGCTCACTATAACCTACAATTAATTTAATTTAAATATAAAAAAGTATTTTTTTCCAGTCTAGATTCATTTAATAGCTCGTATTATTGTTAATACAAAAATTTATTTTTACACGGTTTATTTTTCACCATAAAGCCCACCACTTAAGAATTCTGAACATAACTCTATTGTATAGGTACTTTAAGTGCTCGTAAAAAGAAAAAGTTAGTCGACGACAAAAATATTTACCCAAAACGGGATTTGAATCCAGACCACTTTAATATAAATTATACATATTTTACATATTGAGTGTTGATTTCTTTTCGACATTTATATAGGCGAGTTGTGAATTTTTATCAAAAAAATTAAATCCGGTAGAATCGTCGTTATTTTTGGATAATATAACAATGAAAAATTGCAATACATTATTTTCTCACATATTTTGAGATTCATTTTCGATCTATATAGGTGGGCTCATTCGAGTTTAATTTTTCTAACCTAATAAACTTCCTTAAAATTTTATATTTTAGAAACCTTTTCTGTGGAAATCCATCTACATTAATTCCTCCCCTTTAAAAAAAAAAATGCGTCTCTAGATTCGAAATAAAAAATAAAACATTTGTGTAAAATCAATACGGTCTTTGATTTCAATACAGCCAATTCTCCCTGAATTTAACGCCAACATCATGACGAAAACAGTATTGTTTTATTTCTTATTGATTTCCAAAAATCCGTAAACCTAAAATAAAGACAAGAAATTGATATGATATTTATAATATAATAGAAAAATGGCCAAATGTCAGTGATGTGGAATAATAAAAGGAACATAATAATCGGAAGTGTATATAAACGAAGAAAAAGAATACGGTACGAAAACTCAATTATATTTCGTACTCCCAATGCAATTTCTAAAAATGTCCATATTATACCTATACGACATTTTACTTTGTTTGATAAGACGTGATTTCACTGACCGATAGTAGAGTACTTTAATTTTAATTTTTCATAGCTAATTGACGGTTGTTAATCAATTTCAACGACAAATGACTTTTTCAATTATACTACCTAGAAAAAAATATCAACCCAAACGTAACGTGAAAAGTACTTTTCTTACGCTTATTATAATATTTTGTGTAAAATAATTAATATAAATAACGAGGAAATTTCAATTATTTCATATTTATAAATTCATAAATTAAGTAACCGACT
Source organism: Pemphigus obesinymphae (assembly GCA_025469235.1). Classification (NCBI taxonomy): domain Eukaryota; kingdom Metazoa; phylum Arthropoda; class Insecta; order Hemiptera; family Aphididae; genus Pemphigus; species Pemphigus obesinymphae. The sequence goes on along the minus strand of JAIPRL010000324.1, from coordinate 101,713 downwards.
GAACAAAAAAAAACAACAGGTTTTTAATTGGTTTTCTTTATACCGTAACCATTTCAATTTTCATTTACCCGTGTAACGTATTAACTATTCATGCATTAGGTTTAATTATCGTTTTCTCGATTGACTAAATAACAATTTATCTTACTAACTTACTTACAATAAACATTATACAAGGCGTGATATACAATCCTATATCAATTCAATTTCAGCTATCTCTTTTAGTAAACATTTTATCGAAGATAACATTTCAATTTAGTTGATCCGTACCTACATTCCGTATATTATATATATATATGAATATACAAAGTGTTTAAAAAGTCACACAATCAATAATGAATAGAGTTCCTACATTAAAAACATAAAATAAATCCACCATGTCATGTCTGTTGCTCAATTTAATAAAATTAGAAGGGTTGAGAAAAAATATTGCTCTGAAGACCATCTGAATTAACTGGTGAATAGCTCTATAAATATAATATAGTATTTCACTATTTCATCGATTATACTTCAATACCTAGGCAAAAAATGTTATCCAAATATAAAATATGTAAACCTTAAATAAACCTTAACACTTACATACCATTTTTCAAGTGGTTCTATACACTTAGTCAATTTTATAGAAATTATAAAAAAAATTTTATGATTGAAAATTACTTAAATTTATTTCAATAGTAATTTTAAAGTAGTTCTATGTCAGTAAAATTTGTAAATGTTCTATAATAATAAATAATTATTGAAAATAAAACAAAACGTGTTTCGGAAGATACCTACTCCACTACTATTAATTTAATCCCTGGCCCGTTTTTGTTTCCGTCGTCTGCGTATTCTTTATCCTTTATCATTTTCAAACTATTTTCCGATCATTTTGTGATTTTTCCGTTTTTGGTTCATCAGTATCTTGCCTATCTCCGAGCTTTTGACGCCAGGAAGAAAAAACATATTTCCGATAACGCCGACCGAATTTTCCCCGTGCCATAATGTTATCACGCTAAATTCCCGAAATCCGATTTTACGACCTTTACCGATGTTTTTCAACGCCAAAAACGTCGGATTTGTGTTCTTTGGACGTTTTTACTTGCAGCTAAACCTCTATTTATCTTTAAATCATCCACGTTCGACCGGGACTTTCGTATACGTTGTCGGCCGTTATCTGAATTTTTTAAATTCAAGAAATTACTTCCGCTTTATCATATTAATTAGCTTAGTGCATAGGGTGTAAAAAGGATATGTAGATTAACCGATCTTTAGATATATGTTCCAGTTCAAATCCAACTTCGTCGAACCGACTTTTTGCGATTTTTTTTCCTAGTATCGGCTTCTACGGACATAACGAGTGTTTATCCGATATAGGTATGCAGTATGTGTCAAAATAATCGTAATCAATTTTAATATTATAGTCACTTTTATTATTTAATATTTATTAAACTTTTATTTATTTATTTATTTTATCGTTTGAATTACATCTTGTATCTATTGTAGATCTAAATATTTAATTATATTGTGCGTTATAAAATACCCTGTGGTGATTCAGTATTCGATTTCTATGATGTTTTTACAGATATTCGTAGATTTCTATCTGGCGACAATAATAATTATATAAAAACCCGAGTACAGTAAGTCCGACTGATTTTACGTTTGTAGAATAAGTACCTATTATATGAGGTATATATATTATTTTTTTATTAAACCCACATTATATTTAACGGTAAATGTATTGTCGAACCGTCGAACTTCCGTTGTCTTTTTTTTTTCAAAATTTTAATTGAATTAATATCGATGTGTAATTTTAACAATGAGAGAAATCAGTTACACTCAGGTTAAACTCAGTTCTTATAATAACCTAAAAGTAGTAGATTCGATAAATTTTTGGATTACCTACTTTGTCATCCTATTCATCAGAAACATTTTAAGGATATAGTACTTACTATATTCTAGAAATCGACGGTCAGTTTCTGCTGCAGATGGAATATTTTTGAAATAAATGAATTAATAATATTTTTTCCTAAAATACTTTTATCTCCAAATTCATGGATTCCCATAAACTACATAAATTGAGGTAGGTATACGAATTACACAAAAAAAAAAAACACATACATCCAAGGTTTCCCACTCAAAAGGAAATACACTTACCATGAGTTGCACCCGGTAGGTGTTACACTCGAGTTCGTACACATATATTTATCTTAATTATTTTAATATTTATATTTTATATCAATAGTTGTTACCAGGTGAATGTATAACAATAAATTTGTTTATTTGTTTTATATAATCTATGGTTACAGAGTAGTTTATCGTATGTGTATCATTTTATTTTTCGTAATCGAAAAACTTCGATCGTTGGAATTTGTCCGGTTCTACTATTTTCTTTTTTTCCAAGGCTGCAGAAATGTTTTCAAAATATTTAGCCAGAGTGTGAACCAGAGTATTTGAGCAAAGGGTTGCAGTGAAACGATATGAAAGGTTCCGAAATATGCGTTTATTTGATGATAACTGTAGAAACACCAATGATACGAGTCCCGAATTATCGTTCAAACAAACCATTAGACCTTTTTCGTCAAAAGAAGTAATATTACAAAACTAAACATCGTATAAATACTTTTTTAAAACAATGATTGGTGTCCAGACCATAATTAATGCAGTCGGTAAGATACTATAAGGCAATCGTGAATCTGAATCATCCATATCAATACCCAATATAATATAATAATAAGAAAGATGATATAAGTAGTTCATCCGAAGAAAGTAGCTCCAGTAAATTTATTATATGAAATATTTAAATTTAATTTTCAAAAGAATTACAGGAATATTAAAATACTCAAAAGTTAAAATTTCAAAATATTAATATGATTACAAAACAAAGATTTATGAAAATTCCATAATTGATTGTAAATAATTTAACATACATTTCTTTATTTTTCAAATATTTTAACTGTAACATTTTTGAAATCAAAATTATCAATGTAATAATATCATTCGCACTTAAAAATAAACTAAAATATTATAAACATGTTTAGGCTCAATAATAATTGATAAAATTATCGAATGTGCACAGAAAATATACCTTCAAGCAGTAGTCGAGGAGTGAAAAGAAATACACATCGAGGAAATGAGTTGGAAAACATAGAAAAAGATGAAACGTTGTGAAAAACGCCTTATTTTGTACTACTATAAAATACTACTTGTTTTCAATTATTGCTATTTTTATTTTATTTTTAAGCTGTATGCCATTAATTTAATTTCATATTTCAACTTACAAAATACCATTACAATATTATTTATTTAATAACAAAAAAATATTTACTATAGGTACTATATATATATTATTGAGTATTTAATGATTTCACTACTCGTATTACTGTATTATGTATGAATCTATTACTTATACTTCACAACACATAAATCAAAACTTATTCAAATAATTAATATCGGTGTTTTACCTATATGTTCAAATAATGACAGGACATGACCATCCACACTGGTTATTTTTACATCAATAAAATGAAAATTAATCACGAAATAAATTAAATAAATAAATTAAAGGATCCTCGTGACAATAATAATTTAAATCACATATTTACTTGAAATGTTTATTTACTAAATGAACGTTAACTTACGTGAGAATATTATTTCGGAGATATATCACATAATATGTGACGTCTCTGCAATGGTGATAAAATTAAATCGCGTGTATAAAATCTGTATTATTTATGACAAACATACACATGTAAATGACAATTAGAGAACCCGATTCAATTGTTTTTTTTTTTTTTAACTCAGTCATTATAAAGTGGCGTTTTTTAGTATAGGTAACACAAAAAAATGGGAGGTTTTTTTATGATTTACATCGCATACTGAATAAGTTATATTCTACAAGTGCAGCGATCAGTATAACATATACCTAGCTAACCACATATTATGACGAAATATTAACACACACTCTCGATAAATCCGAGAACGTAATCAATTCGATAAACAGTTACAAAACTCTCATTAGAGAAAAAAATTGTGAATTTGTTAAAAAAAAAAACATTTTTGATGAATACAATTAAGTCCATAAAGGTCAATATCAGTAACATATTAACGCATATTTTTAATTTGTGTTAACATATTTTATTTTATCTATATGTGTCAGTTATTACAGGACATGATATTGATAAGGCATCTAATTACGCGATATTATTGTAAGATGTTATAAAATAACTTTTTTACTCTAATGAAGTTTACCTGCAGTAAGCCTACCAATCAAAGCTCATTATTTAGAAGTATTTTTATCTATCTTTAAGTGCACTATCCTAACCGGATACTAATTACTAAATGTAAAATTTTAAAACTATACTCTAGCAGTTCTTGAAATGTTGGAAACTTGTTGATATTTTTACATGGTAAAAACATATACATTTTAAACTAAACTATGCTGTCAACCGCCTGATATAGGTGAATATCTGAATATAAAAATATGATTTTGTATACGTCCTTACTATAATATATGATCATATAAATAATCAATTTTGTACACGCATATATGCTCGCCGAAATAATCTAATTATAAATTATGGTAGATATATGCAAAATAAGTTAATAAATATAAAATTCCACAGTTAGTGGATAAATTTATATCTCATATATATAAATATAACATATATACATAACTATAAATAGTTTTAGTTATATGAAACAAATTTGCCAAGTTAAAAACATCCAAATTCTAATTATAATATGTACATTCTCAAATCTAGGACCAAAAACCAAGGAGGATTAAAACTCTTCTGTATACATTATACTGCGCCATGATGAGTGTGTTTTCAAAAATCATTTTCTATTTATACTCGATTAAGAATCCAATTAACAATAATTATATGTATTATAGTGTTTGGTGTATTTAATGGAATTTTTTATTACGCCTTCGTATTTCTCGTGTGTGTTTTTAGGATACAAAACATATATTCGTACAAAATAATATATTATACTATTTGTCCGTCTACGTAAAAAAATTACCAAAAATATTTTAATTATTATACTTCAAATGATAACAGAACGAAATTTTGCCGTCGTCTTAAAATTGTAAGTACCTATAGCTAGGTATTTACAGCATTTCTCACTACGAAAACCGTATGTTGGTTATTATGTTGTAGATAAATAACTAATCGTTTAGGATATTTTACATTTTAAAAGATTATTGATGACTTTAACATTTTATAAACAAATTAGAATAGAGTTTTTGAAATATTTTGGCAATTTAAAAAATCATATTTTACCCACTATATATGTATACTATATAGATATTTTTGAAAGTTTTGGTTTATCCATCCGTTTTTCAAAATTTAGTTTCAAACAATAACTCTGATATACGTTCCTTTAATATAAACCTGATAATAAAAATAGTATAATAACAACAATGTGTGTCATTACCACGAAGCATGAAATAAAACCGTTGGAAACTTAATAAAAGAATAAACTCGTATTCTAAATCAACAACGTGATACTATTTACGAGCTTCAGAGTTCTAAATATAAATATAAATATATTCTAACGTTTAAATTATTTAAAATCAATATGTTTATCTAAGGAGCCGGGAACGAATTTATATCTAAATAATCAAACATAGTTATGTAACAAAAAAACAATGCGAAGTTAGAAATAAGAAGTATTGGATAAACGACCGTTGTAAAAGATTATACCTGCAGATCTCATAAGAGAGGATTTTGCACCCATTTCATACTTGAAATTTCGAATAATAAATATATAAATGTATTCATATATTACTATAGTATAAATGATTCATAATCAGAGGGATAAATATTTTTCAATAAACACCGTTGTACTAGACATTATTAGTCCACAAAATATTCACTAGCCCTAACATTTTTTACAAAAAAGTATTAAATCCATTAATAATTATTAAATAAAGAGTATAAAAAAATAAGTAACTTTCTACTGAAAAAGTGCATTACGATTTTAGTTTAAGTAACTAAAAGTATAGCTTTTTTCATATTATGTTCAAGAGTCATCTAAAATAAACTACAAAAAAGTTTCGTAAATCCTTTAAATAGCTTATAACTGAACTTGGAGCCACCCACCATACATTCAAAACTCAACCAATTGATAGAAATTGCAAGTTCCAAATAATCCACATAGTATACTTAGGTATTTAAACCATATTAATATTATACCTAAATAATCGTTATATACTACAGTATATATTATATAGTGTTCGAAACAACTACCTATATATAGAAACATGCAATACATTCTTTAATTTTTAATCATTTTGAAATATGTATTGCACAATAAAGTACCTACATAAAAAAATATTTTTCATGTTTTTTTTTACAATTGTTGTGATCTAATTTTATATTTACAATTTTTATTTTTAAAAAGGAACACCAACAATTTTTTCTACTAGATTCAGACAGGTTATATCATTTAACTAAGGTACTTTTATTATGTTTAAATAATATGTTTCAAAATATAATTGGTATATTAACGGTTTTAAATGACTGTAACCTAACCTTATCAATTTTGAATTTAAGACTGGGTTCACACATCAAAATTACTTTTAAAAAGCTCAATCTGTCTATATCTGAAATCAAAAATTGGTAAACCAGAAGTTATACTGTACATATCCAAATTTTTATGTCCTCTATTTCATAAAAAAAATACATTTCAAATTAATTAAAAGTTTGAGAAGATACATACAGTGTCGGTTATCTTAAACATACTGTATATTATAACTTAAAGAGTATCTTGAATATATGTATTTCAAATAAATAAAAAAATTTTACCAAATAAGAGGGAAGTGAAAATTGTTATGAATAATAAAAATAAATAGGGATAATTTCCCCACGTATCATAAACATTGCTTACCTATACATGTTATTATATAAACGAAAAATAGTTACAAAAATATAGCTGAGTATCTGCTGAGAATGAAAATATTCTTAATCAAAATATTGAAAATTAATGATCGTTTTAAATTTTAAAACCTGCTAAACATTCGTAATTTTTTATAGACCTTTTTCATTCTTAGGTGACGATACATACACATATTATTTGATCTTTCGTCCAACTGGTATTATTGAGATTTGGTCATACCTACATAATATGTCTATGTTATTTTGTTAAAATAAAATGTATAAATCCGTAACATTGCCGTTTATTCACGTTTACAAGCTCACTCGTCCGACATTTATCGTTTGACGTTATCCAGATATATGGCCGTGTCATTAATCGACAAGAATAGATGTGTAAACATATTATATATGGGTGGTATCTCCAAATCTTTGAATAAACTCGTATTTTTTTATATTATCAACATCTCAAAAAAAAAAGTTTAAAAATCACGTTTGAATCCATCTAAAAATAATGGGACAAAATTAATTAAACATTTTCACGTAAGATAACGGCATTTCTATAAGACAAATTTTTGTTGAATTTGATCGACTGAAGAGAAAAATAACGGTACGACCTTTATATGAATTTCCAGTATAAATAAAAATTATTAAAATGGTTGTACGACACTTTTTGTTTGTTTTTTTTTTTTGTTCACTATTTTAATTCTAAGCAAAATACAAAACTTAACTTTTTATCATCTTACTGTTTCTTATCTAAACTTAACATACAGTGTACTAAGTATATTTGGTATATTAAATATAACGAAGAGTGAAAATATTCCAGAAGACAATGTTTTGAAAAAAATTTTACCCGGTATTATTTTTACAGTAAAGTTGATAAATTTACTAACGGTTGTGTTTTAGACATCACATTTGTATGGCGTATGACTATAAATGAGTATCATGTACATATGCACTATATAATATAAATATATATATATTTACACTTTGATGTTAGCTAAAATTTACTTTTACTGACACTGTATTCATCCAGTCTATACGAATGAGGTTTTAAACTATAAGCAATAATATAATAATAACTAAAACTTTCTAAATTAATTTCAAAAAAATTATTTTTAAAGTAGACAATGTTTTTCCATATTGGATAATCATATAAGTACGTATTGGAAATTTAAGTAGAAACTTTATGTTCCAAAAATTATGAAAGTGATACTATATACTATTACTGTCTTTCAAAATATAAAATGTTTTAGTAAGTTAAATAAATAAACGTATTTAGTCGAACTTAAAATAACTATCTACTACATAATATTAGATTATAAATAGATAAAAATCTATCGATTGTAAATGTATAATTAACTACGAAAATTTGCAAGTATCGTCACAATGATATTTATATATATATAAAATATTATATAAATATGTTTCCAAAACATTCCATTAAAGACGTTAATTTAAGTCCAGCTATATTATAATATATTAGTAATAATATATTAATGCCGGATCTAGAGTGTTTGCCATCCGGAGCAAAAATATTTGTAGCTTGTAATTTTAATAAGTACGCAAAATAAAAAAAAAAATCATTCATAATTTTTCTGCCCGAAAATTTTCATAAATCAGTTTGAAAATGGTAAATTAATAAAGCATAATAAAAAAGGACCAATCAATTTTTATAAATCGATGAGAAAAATGGTTAGATTTTAAAAGCGGGACAAAATGTGTAAGTATTTTTATATTTTGATCCCCACCGTAATGGAATAGTGTTCCGTTTTACCCTCCCTCTAGATCCGGTACTGTGTACAGTTTCAATAATCTGCAGGTAATCACTATGGAGGATTAGAATGAGACACAGTGAACTAAAAATAGTATATTGTTTGATTTATTTATAGAAACACGTTACAATATACTTTTCCGCCGGTTTCGGATCACCCGTGAGGATGTAAATGTTATTATATAGTTTTAGTCGTTCTCTCGATCACACTCGTTCAACTCTCGTGGTATTCCCAGACGATATCTCCTAAATATCACAATCAGTATTTCGGTGCTGAATCCATTTAATGGTTTTTTCCCCTATTTTTTTTTTTTTTTTTTTTTACACAAATACATCGATCGTGAATTCGTCTTTCGTTCTTGGTCGTTTCCCGTCTATAAAAAATGTATACAATTTTACGACATTAACGCAATCATTTTCGTTTTTTTTTCCCCCCGGATAGTTTATTTTCGAATCCATTCGAGTTTTATTTATACTCGTACATACATTTGATCGAACCTATATTTATAGTTTTATATAGTTACGGCTATAAAAAAAAAAAAAAATTACAGACAGGAGTACAAGACACATGAAACTCTGTGTCAGGCACTCGTCTCGCTTCACTCTCTTCAGCGCAAGCAACCGTATCATATTATAGTGTACATGGTTTCAAATAAATTATATTATTTCAAAAATCTCAGTCCATTTAAATGCCCTTGACTATAACACTTTTTACCATTTCCTTGAAAGTGTCTACACCCAAAGTACTATTATATATCCTCTAAAAACAACCGTGCGTTTTTTCAGTCAAACAGTGTCAGTAATCGGTAAATCAATAATCATTATACGTTGTGTATTTTTACCCCGATAATTGGCCGAAAACAATTAGCGTCAACACTTATTAGTTAATATCATGTAATCCTAATCAATACAAATGCAAATGGATTAAAACTATAATTCCAAAATTGTTTTCAACGATTTTACCCGCCGACATGGAAAGAAAACCACACAGCCCCAGACCGAAATATACTTCAAGACGAACCAATGTGTTATTTAGGGATAGAATCTTCGTTCTTTACATCGAAATTGAGTTATTTCGGTTTTATTCAAATATTACATGTATTTGGCCGTTTCAATCGTTGCACATATTATGGTTAAAATGTTTAAAGTAAAATCCAATGACATGTATAAATATTAAAACCTCCGTATTTAAAATACATTTTATTTTGCGTACACTACTTTAAAATTTTCCATTATAAAACACAAAATCAATATAAGTCAATTTATATTTCATCTAAAGTATCTATTTAAAGTATGTATTATTTTACGGTTTGAGAAAAGATTATGAATAACTTTTTATGCCTATTTTCCGTTTCCAAAGTGATTTACGAACATTTTAACGGAAAATTATTACAATTGACCTTTTTTTGTTTTTATCTTGTTTTTTCATTTTCAAAATGTGATCACCCTATAGTTATGTCATAATTACGTACCTATTATCTATTGGTTAGGTTACTTTCCAGGTAAACCAAAGATAATTATAAAACAAAGGGAATATTATAGATTCTGAGCCTTATGATGTAAGTATGCGAAAAACATTTTTAAGTGCAATAAAATGGTTTGTTATTTCGAGTAGTTTCATTTTAGTATAATACGAAGTATAAGTAGGTTAGTAGTTGAACACGGACAAAACTTTAAAGAAATAATTTTTGTAATTTTCCACTAATTTTGAGAAAATGTAAAATTATCTATAAAAAGTAATAATAATACAGTGATTATATATCCATATACCTACATATATAAGTACTTCAAACATTTTTATTTTCATCCTTTGTTCACATTGGTTGCTGTTGTTTATTATTTTCTCTGTTCTTGTATACAAAAAAATCCCATGAGAAATCCTAAATTCAAGATTAAAAGAAAAATAAATGGCTACCTACTATATTTTAAATAAATGTTCAAATATGTGGCTGTTTTGATAATAATTGCAAACGGACATTAAATCTTTCGTAACCTGTCGACTGTCACTGTTTTATTGTTATTACTCATATTTATATATTTGAAAGTTTCGTATAAATAATTAAACACAGTACACTTTGTTTTAGCTCTATTGTGATATTGTTTTTAATATTCCATTTAAAACTTTGTAAATTTTTAAAAATATATGATTGAAATGCTTATTAGTTACTTACTATACTTATTAATAAATTTAATTTAACTTACGTGTAAGGCTAGTTGTAGGTAAATCTACTAAAATTTATTTATCAGATCAATGTAATTTCCTAAAAAATTTTATTATATCCAAATGCGATATATTTATTCATGCGTTTAAAATGTTCAAAACTATTTTTTTTAATTTTTATCATTATCAACTCTATACAAAGATATATTAGGTACCAAGTAGTTTTGAATTTTAATAACTACAGTTGCATCCAAGTATCAAAGATCTTTTTAGAAAATTACTTTCGTTTAATAATTAATATAGAATAAAGATTATAAATAAAGATATTTTATATGCACTTTTATTAATTTTTATGTTATCAAAATAATGTTTATAAAATTTTATATAAAAAGTATAATTAAATACCTATTGGGGATATGGCGTGGCGTTGACTGAATGACGTCGGCGAATTGGGAGGACACGGTCCGGGATGCTTTTTTTCTACTTGGGAAGTACACAATGCTTTAATAATTCTCAGTCTTAATATCAATTAAGGTTATAAACAGAAAACTTAGACCAAACCTTTATTGTATAATAAGTAGGTACATAAAATTTTGACGTGAACTAATATAAGTACTAATAATAAATATTAAATTTCTTCGAACATTAATTTTCATATTTTGTATTTATTAGGTCAATCTTAAATATATTCATTGACCAAATTTTCTCGACTGTAAAATATACATTTTTTATGATGATAAATTAATTACCATTATATTGCAATCTGCTAATGTCAATATTTGTTTATTATGATTTATTCATAAAATACATCACCCAATCAACATAAACTTTATTAAGTTTAAAAAACATTTATAAACAAAAAATATATATTTATTCATATGTAATTAAAAGTTTATAAAATAAGTTTCCTTAAATATATTTAAATATTCATATAAGAATATAAGATTTTTAATAAAACTCACATATATGAAAAATTGCAAGTCGATGTGAATAATTATTACGTCTTCTTCTAGGAATGTCTGATTGGTCTCTAAATACAAAACTAATTTCTTAATCTATCATTTAAAATGCATTATAAAAATTTAGCTATTTAATATAAGCCTATGATGATCTTTTTAGAGATAGATCGAAATATTTAAAGTTCGAAAAATCTAACCAAACTTCAAAAGTAAAGTTCCGTTTCAAAACTCGAACTCCAGTAATACAATTTTGAACTTTTTATTAACTCGAAATATTTTCAAACTTTATTTGAATTCGAACCAAATAAAGCAAGTACATAAATACATATATATATTTTTTTTTACAGCAATTATATTTTTGAGTTCATTTGAACTTTTAATTCCATGTTCCATAATAATGTGTTCAATGTTTATTATTATTTATTAAATATGTGTGAATTATTTTAAAAAGGTTAGGTTAGATATCCTTATATTCGTAATATCATAATAACCTAGTAACCTCTTGTGTCTAGGACTAAGACAATTTCCACTCCAAAATTTAATTCAAAACTCTTACGACAATATAATTCCTAAAACAAATAGTTCAGTATATATATATAGTATTTGGTCATTGATTAGTTTTAAATATTTAACATTAAAAATAACATTAAAGGTTTTTGAAGTACTTATAGTACTTATAGGTATACGCTATTGAATAAGTATGTTTTTTTTAATATCAGTGTGTCGGACACTACTGTTTGATATCATGACAAATTATTATATTTATACTCGAATTTTCAAATATATTACACCCCCTTATTATCCATAACCTATAGGTACGATATATTTAATTAAAATAATTTAAACCGATGTACAATATAAATGATAAAATGACAAATGATATCTGTTTTCGGATAACCGTTTAATCTTTGTTCGGTTGTCGATTTGGTGTTGCCTACGTAATACTGATACAGCGGATCGCCCCAAGGCGGTGGATGATAACCACTGAACTTATATTCTGTATCGATTTGCAGTGTTATATTAAACGTGATTCCTAAGATCCAAGACATAACTTTTGTAGCTAAAGTATATGGATTTCAAGGGCGGGTTATCACCCAAACATTATTCATAATATACATTATATGAATAATGTATACACAGATGTATTATAGTATAGTAATTTATCATCGGTTATAATTCAAAATTATTGTTTTAGATTACCAACTAGCGGCGGTTACATAATATCTAAAGTGGTGTATTCTAATTTCTAATAATTTGAATGTTTCGAATATTGTATCATATACCTGTGCATAATCTGAGACACATATACCTGTTTAGTTCAATAAGTTTATCGATTATTTAAAATTGGCAATTTGAAATTCTAAGCAAAGCATTTTATAATGACTTGTAATTTTTAGTTGGATTTAAACCTATATAAATATACGATATATATGTAATACATAAACTACATTGCTCTCCTATGCGAATGAACAAAATGAAAGGGTGCGAAATCAATTATTTGAACGTTCAAAAATAAAGAATACCCTATTATATGTTTACATATACAGTATAATATACCTACTATAATAATATATTATATTGTATGATATAGTGCAAAAAGTTGAAATTTTATGAAAGTCCTTATAAGAAGTAATTTTTAAAAATGTCAATGCCTTTTATTATATATATAGGCAATAGGCATTTATTCTAAACGTCAATCGAGAAATGCAAGTTTAAATAAATAATGCTCGTACTAATTAATAATTATTATAAAATTACCAATATTTTAATATAATATTACAGTTGGTTTCTAAAATATATATATGGATATTTTATACTTTATATTCATATCAATTGAAAATTATACTGCCCCTGAAGTTGTAATATAATGTACATAAATATATTTATTGTTCAATAACAACAAAATTTGTTATTGAAAAAAACTTTCAGTTCGATAAAGCACAAATAGCTAGTTTACGTATAAATGCACATCGTAGCCGTACGACCCTTGTGAGTTTATTTTAGTACACGCGATTCATTTGATTTTAAATATTTTATCGACATGATGGTTAGTCAAGTTAAAAAGGTTTTTTTTATTGATAATGCTTTGAAACGGTTTTTACAATTGCAATGGATAAATTTTATGAAATATTTTTGAAAAAAAAATCCGATATTTACAGTTGAACGCACATACAAGATCCGAGCGTCATTTTGTGAACGCAAATTTTCTGAAATTATTATATATAACTATATGTCGAATTCTCATCATTTATAACATGTAAATCATTTCGAATCACTCGATTATTTCTCTTCGTGTGCACGTTAAAAGTATTTTAAAATTGTGCACAGTGTTAATTTTAAAATTGACTATTTTTTCTTTCCGAAACACGATTTTATTATACAAACGTCGTTCCAGAGAACATGGCGAATATACACCGCGTGTGTGTCACATGAAATTTAAATAAAGTATATCTGAATTTTCAACTTTTCGGTCACCTACCTACTATAACCTATTTGGCTTATTCTAATTTACATCTATAACGATTTGAATTGAAGTTCAAATGTAAATGTGTTCTGGGCTATACAAATCCCGTTCTATATAATAATATACATACATACCCAACTGTTCATAACCTCGATATCTGCAACCCAACCACCGTTTAATTGTATGTGCGTAGGTATATTTTGGGTATATTTGAATGTGTAGTTAATATTAAAGACTGCCGTTTACCCAATAAAAGTATAAATTACATTATTTTAAATATGCACTTCGTTTTTCTGGTAGAATGCTGGTAGTAGATGTATTGAATTTTTTAAGCAATATAACAAATTATTGCATTCAAAGTTTCTTTTTTGGAAAAGAAAAAAGAAAAGAAAAAGGAACTACGGTGAAATAGTTTTTAAAAAAAATATATTAAATAGGTTACCATTAGTACAATATTGTATTTGTAATTTTGATATTTCCCCTGGGGTTTAGATTCATAAAATATTTCCGTCATAAAAGGTGGTTTTTCTATACGCTGAAGGAACCTACTGGACGAATCGAAAATGGCCACTTCAAAGTATCGGCTAGAACGAATTGGCTATTAAAAAATTGCTTCATTCCGAAACTCCTACTGTTTTCCTTCTGGTTACAGAGGTTGCGCACAGAGAAAGAAAATAAACGTCATTGTAAACAATTTTCCAATAAATTGAACGTATACAAATGGTAATTTGTATAATCGTTCCATATATATATATATATATATATTACAGTGTATTTTTTTTTTTTCAAATAATAATTATAGTTCAACAAATCGAGTAAGTAATTGAATCCTCGTGGAAGTTATACACGCGTTGTTAATGCGCTTACACGTCAATCGCTCAAGTACCTGTGTTCACGCTTTACGTAATGAATAATACCTATATAAGTGAACACTCCGACACAGACTTCAATATAATATATTATATATAGGTGATGATTAACTTGCTGTTTGCGATCAAACAACGCTATTAACAGGATAAATAATCTATACACATAATCGTACACGCCGCGAAATATTATCAGCTATATGTGTAGAATGTATAAGTACATATTATACACCTAAGCAGTGGTTAAAGTGAGGGTGGACGGAGAGGGACGGTGTCCTCCTTCTTTTCTTAGCTCAAGTCTGGCGTCCCCTTTGGTATATAGTAGTCCCCTTTATTATTTCTAAATGTTTAATTAAAAGTTGAGACTGAATTTGTTCTTTTGTACATAATATTCAAAAATTAAATAGAAAAAGTTTAATAAATGGTATTTAGTTATAAAATGTATGCAAGATCTATATTATAGAAAAAACTGTTTCGATTTTTCTTTGTTCTCCAGACATTCTCTCCTTGGCCGGAATATATAAAAATAACATGGATTAAAAGTTAAATTTATATGAATATTTTAAAAATATTACGGCACTGGTTCAGGGGACGCCTTTTTTTTTTGCATTAGCTACCTATAGTCCCCCCTGCAAATATATTTCACTTTAACCACTGCACCTAAGTGGGAGACGATGGTCCGTTTAACTTAACAATTTTTTAAATAAAAAAAAAAATGAAATCACGATTAGGTATTACCTATATGTAACTAATGATAAAATATGTAATACTGCAGGTACAGTGTTTTAATAGACTAACCAAGTACTTTTGCGTATATTTCGCAGATTCCGTCAAGGATTCAAGCAGTTCTTCTCGTTCGTGCCATGCATCAATGTGAGAACCGGAAGTCTGATCCGGCGGGAAGTTGTCACCAGCAGGTACAGCTATAGCGGATCCCCGGACGCCCACTATCGGATAGTGCGCAACGGTAATAGAAAACAGGAGGCGCCCCGTTTAAAAATGCCACCGTGAAACGAGACGGACACACATTTATGTTTTTAGTGGACCGAAATTTCCTTTTAATTACCACCCCATCTGCACCAGTTGTAAATACAAATTCTCAATAATAGTACGTTGTACAAATAGGTAGGTATATAATAAAATAAGTCGAAAAATTTAAACCTAGCTGACCATCGTTACATAAAATAAAAGCTTGTTTATGTGCTCGCTAAAATAAATCATAACAAGCATATATACACGACACTTGTATTTACCAGTATAGTGCGAAACTAGACCCGATCTATGTGGGATTTTATGATAAAATGCAACTCTTCGTATAAGGACAGAAATTATAAAACGTGAGAAATTTACTACAGCACTAAAACCGGTCACTATGTCCCCGTAACGTCTATATGTGCACTGTACGTATCCAATACTTGTGACGAATAACTCCATTTTTGGAGTTATTCAATCATTCAATCATGTCAATTGCAAAATTGACATTTATTTCTATTTTGTAGTTTACATTTTTTACGGTTAATTTTTTTGAAATTTAAACTTTAAATAATATCAAAAATATTTGGGAGGACACTAATTATGGATCGGCGTCTGAAAGAGGATGATTGATTATTGAGTTACACCAAAATCTGGTCAATTTTCAAAAATTATACCTACATTCCTATAAGACCGTTCTTCGATTTTTCATTTTTAGCTGTACATAGAATGTTTATTATTTTAAACAAACCATGATAAATGGAAACAATTAGGTAAGAACCTAATAAAAAAAATCAATTGAATACGTGTTATATAAACTCGTTTAATCTGAACTTTTAAATATTAAATTTATATACGTCATATGTATTGCATTATATTACTTTATTATAGTTAATAAACCGTTAGTCTATTATGGAATTTATATAATATAATATCAACATTTTAAAGGAATGTAAAATAATAATAAATTATACATTGGAGTCATTTAAAAATCGATAGCTTATCCTTGTTCTAAACAAATGAAAGAGGAAATACAATTAATATAATTATGAAAATATAAAAAAATATTACGTTTTTGCAAGATTTGAAAAAATTTATCCACCTCGGATTATACGATCTATCTATATATTATAACAATGTAAATTAAAAAAAAACATATTAGTTATTGGTTAAATAACAAATACACGATTGTAATTCGTAGGATAATGACTTTTTATTGAACAATTGTGACTAAAGTTTTTATTACTACCACTGAAATATTGTAGCTTTTTCTTCAGTAATTCTAAGCATTAAATATAGTCTAAACTAAACTAGGCATACAATTTAAAATCATTGGTTTTTTTTTTTTTTTTTTTTGACAAATGCTTCATAAAAATGTCTTTGACTGATCAAAATAGTTAACGTTTTTAAAATTTAAAGTAAATTTCAAATAAATCAAATACTTTATAGTTTATATTTATTAGAATACTTTAATGTTTTGGCTTTAAAAGTAAGTACAATGGTAAGAGGGACAAAAAAAAAAAATGAAAATATCAGTATAGAAATATCAGCATCTCTAGTATCAACAGTTCAAAGTGTCTTTAGCGTTTTAACCTGCAGACGAATATTGAAACTGTTAATATATTTGTATTTTCCAATTTTAGATTATTTACACAATACTTCATCCTAATTTTGAAATACATATTCAAGTTGTAAATCTCCAAGCACATTTGGAACAGTTTTTATAGGCTTACACATTTTTGTATTTAGAATATTATCCAGAGAGACTCAAACACGTACCAACCGTAACACGATAAAATTGTTACAAGGCGTATCAGCTAGATAGTGCAGCGTAGGACATGTTCCCCATACTTAAAACAATTAACGATAATAATAAAATATATAATATATATATAAAAAATAACGACAGTAATAAATAATATCTAATAATTTAATAATAATATATTATATTATGATAATAAATAATATTTGCGAATGAACGATGATAACGAAAATGCGTTTTGCAGCTGCTGACACTCGTAGTTTATTTATAATCATGAACTGCGAATAGTGTATTATTTAATTATACAATTCAATACTTACTGGAGAGAAAAATCAAAAAAAGTACAATATGTAATGTGAGATTTAGTGTCAAAATGTATAAAGAAAGACTTTATTTTTAATTGCTTTTTAATACAAAAATATTAATTAATAAACTATTCGAGTTAATTTTCTTGGATATTTTTCTGAACCTAAATGCAGTATTTCCCAAGTTATTGCCACTTTAAAGTTTTAAAATAATTCTAAATTTGTTCTTAGATTATTACAACTTTATGAGACTCCATTACGTTTTATATTTTATATATTGCGTGTTATGTTTAATTTAATTTGTATCTTGGAAATTTTAATCTATGTCCTTTATGTCACACGAAGCTAAGTCAGATGTTCTTGATAAAATTTTAGCATTAAGAATA
This sequence comes from Pemphigus obesinymphae, assembly GCA_025469235.1. Taxonomy (NCBI): domain Eukaryota; kingdom Metazoa; phylum Arthropoda; class Insecta; order Hemiptera; family Aphididae; genus Pemphigus; species Pemphigus obesinymphae. Next base: position 83,216 of record JAIPRL010000324.1, on the reverse strand, counting down.
CTAGAAGTTTCAAATACACTTACAATAGTGATGTTATTTTTAACTCACATAGAGAGGCCATGAAACGAATTTCACCACTTTCATTGTTCCGTGTCTGAATTATAATATTTTTTCAATCAAGAACACCATTTATGGTATTAGAATCCATTTATTTTATCGCCTCAGAATAAAAAAGTTCTATTTTTTTCTTACTTGTTTCTACGTCGATTGATCTTGAAATTCCTTTTATCCGTTTATTATTTACTGATATACATAATATAACAAAGTTCTAAATCAAGAAAATAAGTACATTATAATTAAAAATTATTTAATCTGAATAATATTTAAGAATAAAAAGATTCTATCTAATAATATATTTTGTTTATTCAAAATGGCAAGGTTGTACTAGTGAAATATTTTTATTCTCAACTACATATAATAGTTTTCTGTTTATTGCTCGGCTAATAATTTATATATGTGTTATTTAAAACTTTTTTTTAATAAGTAGATAAGTAGAACTTTATGGATTTGTAGTTATAATTTCATTAATGAGTGTTCACAGAGAAAAAAAATATATTTTTAAACTTAAAAACACTCTCTTTATAACGAATTTTATTTTTTAGTTAAAACTTTCATTTAGAGAACTTATTGTGATTAAATATTACCTGCTTACTACTGTAATATAAACTAAATTAAATTAAACATCATAATAATTATTATTTTTAGTAATTATACACATAATATAATATTTATCTAAAAACTATAATTTTACTATATTATTATAAAACTCATACACTGGATAACGTAGCCAGGGATTTTAAAAGAAGGAGGGTAGTTATTATTAAGAACCCTCTATTTCACGAGACAAAAAAAAAGGTTAATCCATCCCTAAATAATTTATTTTATGTACTTCTATTTACCACTTTTTAATTATATTATTATATTAATATTATTTAAGCAACAATACTAAAAACAATTGGTCCATTGATCCTTAATACGATTAAAATACAAACTAATTAAAGGAAAGATAGTACATTGCATTTGAAAATTGATTCTGAACGAAGTTTGGTATAATATTATTTTCCGAATTATAAGAATTCACAAATTATTTTTGGGTATTTTTCCTTTACGTCTAAGAAAACTACTGGAGAAATCGAAAAATCGCCACTATAAAGGTACTTACAAGAACTAATTTCGTATCAGAAAGCTGTCTGTACATAAAACCTCCAACTCGGTTCATTCTACCAGAACAAGTATATACGCATACATAAAAAAAAATAAAACTTTAAATTGTATTATACGTTTCTAATAAATGGTCAAAGAATTGTAAAAACTTAAAATTTAACTTGAAACACAGTGTAGACTGTAGGTAGGTATACCTATACGATGAGGGTATTATTGTTTTATTGGCATATCATTTTGAAGACACCAATGAAAAGAAGGACGAGACGATTCGAAATAAAGTGATAACAGCACAAACTGTTCGCAAAATACAATTGGGTATAAATGTACAATCATGCGATGATCGTCAATACAAAAATTGCCTATTGCTCGGGTTGGCGATACAGTAAAATTTTCCAGTAGGACTACTTCAACAAAATAGGTTTCAAATAATCTAAACGCCCGTAATCAATTCGCAATGTGTAAAGAAAAATACCGAGTCGTCTACTAAAATGGTGACTTGGGAAATCAAACGATTTGAGATCTTTGAGGGAGATATCGACTGTACAAAAGACATGGACCAAGACACAGAATAAATTAAATCGTACAATATTACTGTAAGGCCGAGGTTTCCAAAAATACAATACCTACTTGATAATTGCAAATATAATGGAGGCTTATCGTATTGTAATATAAAATATTAAGCAACGAAATTTAAATTGAAATGCCATTGAAATACATTCACCAAATACCTATTGTGCATGTCAACAAACGCCGGTAAATGTCCACATTGTAATAGTACTTACAAATATGTAAACAATCACCGGTGGGCGGTAATTAAATACTCGCTGCAGTGCATACATACGTACATATATCTTGACATGTACATATTATATATCTAAAAAAATTTATAAAAAAAAAACTAAATTGATTTCAAAAACATAATACGCTGCATTTACACTGTACAGAATTATTGTGGTTTTCTCGAAAAACAATTTTCACTGTATCTACTCGTAAAAAACGATCACCATATTGCAGTTTTTACCGGCTTGTAATTTAAAGGACGTTAGAATTTCATTAAATGACAACTCGTGAATATAGCTCTGGTATTCTTCCTTTACAACGTATTATAAAAATACTTTTTCGGGAATTTGTACGACAATGCAGACGTTGTTGGCCCACCAGAACGAGGGTCATCTACAATCAAGTTGTGCTCACTTTAAAACTTTTTGAGCCACTTAAAAGTTTTTTAACTGCAAAGAATATCGTTTCCGAAAACCACAACAAGTAAGTTTTTTTTTGCGTTTCCGCGATATATAGAGTATCCAAGTTTTTTGGAGAAATTGATACAAACACTTTTCACGAAACCCGGACATTATTTACGTGAAATGTATTATAGCGTATGTATCGATTCAATATCATACGCTATATTATAGTCCTGAACATATTTTTTATTAACGCTTTTTTTTTCTCTATGGTGTCGGATGTTATTTGAAGTTTATTTTTATATTTACCTACACCCTAGAAATATGACAAATTGTGCAGCTAAAATAAATAAAATATCTGTACATTTTTAACGCAATATTTCCAATGCTATGTGTATTTAAAAATAACCAGCGACTTATGTTTATTTTTTGTTTACTCATTTATATAGGTACCAGAAGTAGATTTGAGGGGCCGACGTAGTAATCTCCTAACCTCTTTGAAGTTTTTTTTTATCTCTATTTAAGGAGTATATAATTAATTTTATTTTAAGAAGGGATTACTCCATTATTCCGTAAATATCCATATTTTCAACCCCTAAATGAGCTTTAGATCTATTTCTGATGGGTACTAAATATTATCCATGTTGCGTGTTGGCCATAAAACATGAAATTAAAGCTATGTATGTTATTTGAGTATTGACGTATTTTTAAAACGGCCAACGATTGATTTTAATAGTCATATATTTGAAATAAAAAAATATAATAAAATTATTTAAAAATAATAATAATAATTAAAGATAATTAATAAACATAATATACAAATAAATATTAATAAATATACAAAATATATTAATAAAAAAATTTAATAAACTATAAGGAATACGTAAGAATACGTTAAAACTTCTTACTTTGTTAAAAATTGTCCGTCAAACCAATATGTTACTAAATTTATCGTACACGTTTCATGTGCGTATTAATTTCTAGTCCATGTCCATTTATAGATTTTTTTCAAACGTATTTAATTTTGTTAGTAATATTTGTAATTCATGCATTATATAATCCTATAGATGGTCTTGTAAAGAATACTTATAAAAGTATTTTCAAAATTTAACTGAACAAACTGGAAAATATGTACCTATTCACAATATTATTCTTTTGAATAATTTTTAAATTATTCGAACATGTACATATTTTTTTATATAATGCTTCAAAATAATTGAGTTGATCGTCAAATAATATATAATAATGTAATTTGGTTTTAAATAGTGAAAACAAATAGGGTACAAATAATATATTTTTGTCTGTCCAGATTTTTAAAAGTTGGCATCTAACTAAATATACCTATACCTTTTGTACTCGAAAAAATAAAATGAAAATCCAAAAAACGGTCTTTTATGTAAATTATAAGCGGATGAATTTGAATTCTCTTTGGTATTTTTCATACTGTACAAAAAGTATTCTTCAACAACAATAAAAATACTATCAAAAAGTGTTTAGAAAACGTATTTGAATATATATTTTAAAAGGGTGTTTATCAATAAGGTAAAAAAAAAATATTCATTTCCACTGTACCCATATCGTTCCGCCATAGAATAAAAATACGATTCTTTGATTCGTACAAAAAAAAAGTATAGATATTTCGGCCATATATCGTGTTGACCACATTCCAGTAAAATTACAAACAACTAAGAGGACGTGATACCCTCCTATTTTAGTGCAAAAACATGTCTACGCAGAATAACGATAATACGTTTTACAATGATTTAAGAATAAAAACACCTATTATATGATCAAAAATTAACAACATTTTGGAGGAAAATTCATATCTTTATATAATATAATTTTATGTACATACAATCTAACATTCAAAAATATTTTTTTTTAGTTTTCTAATTGGCTATAACTTCTTTTTAGGTGTTATTTTATAAAAAGGATATGTCATTCCTTCTAAAATGCTGTCAACTTTTGATTTTATAATAGGTATCTTTGCTTTTAAACCACTAGGAAACGAGTAATCATAATTTTGGGTAGACATGTTTTTTTTTTTAACAAGTATCGTAATTACACAACAATGAAAATGGTTAGTGACACAATAATATTTTTAAATTAATTTTAAAGTATATTTAAATATATTAAAATTTTTGGATTTTCATTTTTCTTAAAATTTCATTAAAATTGTCTGTACAAAACCCCTTAAAAATTGGTTGTATGACGTCCTCTTAGAGATAATAAAGATATGTCTATTCTAAAATAATTAAAATAACTTGAAAAATAAAACTAATTTACTAACTATCGAATAAAAAAATATTGATATCATTTAATTCGTATATAATTTTTAATAACCATTATTTTCTTATTAATTATTTAAAAAACAAATTAACCAAAAAGAATAAAACCACCTGTTATAAATATACTTTCATATACAATTTAAATAATATTTTAGAGATTATCTCATTAGCGTTTCGCAAAATATTAACTGCAGTAAACATTTTAACGTAACTTAAAACATAAAATATATATATATATGTACAAGTATATAATATTGATCAATATGATTAAAGTAGTAATGTAAAACCCCAATGAGATTATCGCCAAAATATCCTCTTCTATCATTAATAGATCCTATTTAATAACAAACAATAGGTGTAATAACTATCTTGAACAAATTTAAAATGTATTTTTATTTGTTAATTTATTTACGTAAACGTGTTTTTAAACAAACATGGTGATTACACAACAATAAAAAAATAATACCCGATGATACCGGTCTCACTTATAAATTACTTGAAAATATATTTAAACATTTTTTAATTGTTAACTAGTTAATAGTTTTCCATTTTTCTTATAATCTCTTGAAAATGTCATATAAAAAAAAAACCCCCTTACAAATGGATTACGTCTTCTTTATAATGATTTATTTTATATTTGTTTTAATAAATATCACGGCCATTTATATGTCTGTGGTTATTGAATGAATTATTCCAATTACAATAATATCTAATTATCCTAGACGGAAAAATGGCCGACGGGGAAGTGAGTTAGACGAGGAAATGTCAAACGGAGAAACCGTTTATACTCGATTAAGCGATGAAATTTTTCTTTTAAAAAACACGGATCAATCGATATAATCGCGCAGCCCTAGCACGAACAATAATAATGGGTACCTATATAAATACAGTGCGTGGGCTCGTTCTCAAAAAAAAACCCGTTTGGAATAATATTCGAGTTGTAAGAATTTTAGACACTTAAACGGGTACTTACTTATTTATTATTCAAATAATAACGGGCTTTTAAACACAAAATTAAAGACGCATGATATGAGTAACATATTTTTATGTTGTAATAAAAAATGAAAGAATTATATTCGCAATATGTTCCAAAAATATTTGCCAATATATGCCAACTTGTCATTCGCTGAACATGAATTCCAATTAAAACTTTTGCCGGAATTGCCGTTTTAATACCATTTGGAGTTTCGGCGATTCAATGTCACAGTTACGAATTGGATGCGATTCGCGTAGTTTACGATTGCTTTGTGTTCTCTCTTCGGCCACTATTTTCATACAGAAATCACGAACGCAGTGCGAGTTTCAAACACACGCAATCGAACGCCAGTAAATATTATAATATTCAAATCCAATTTGTTCCGTGTAACGCCCGTGTCTACGAGTACCTGCGCATAATTTCATCGAATGTGTTTTTAAAATGGCATTCCAAAAACGGATATATCGTGTCGATTTGTTTAAACGTACACAATGGTATTTCTCGTGGCGAGTTTGAACGACGTATTTCCGTTTACATAGCTCGTGTTCATATACCGCGTTTGAAAAATCTATTTTTACAATACCACATAAATGCTTTTAAACGATCAAATCCGTTTGCTTCGTTTCCGTGTTGGCGATAAAATTCCCGTTGAAGATTCGACCGCGAAATCTCGCAAAGAAAAAAATCGAAACCCGCGCGCACGTCTGTTTATTACTCTTTTTTTTTTTTTTTAACAAAACATCCCATTTTTTTACGTCTACTACCTATATTTATCTGCGGGTCACCGCCGTCCGTCATCGTTATATTTAAATTTGCAAAACGGCAGTGTGCTACTTAGCGATTTCAAACACTCGGCCGATGTACAGTAACTATCATTTTTTTTTTTTTTTTTTTTTGATCTCTTTAAATATACAGTAGATATTTATTTAAAATTTTTTCGTTAAATGTCTTGGTACGAACAAATTATCAAATTATATTATATGATTATATATAATAATTTCCAAGATGTTAATTTAATAGTAATTCTAATACAAGTTTTTCATTAAATATTTGTAGTTTCAGCGTATTTTTTTTATATTTAGGTCCACTCTTATTGTACTCCCAATTACCACTAACGACATCAATTTAACACGTAATTTTGATATGAGAAAATTTTAAAAATCGATTACCGAGACTGGGAATCGGAATAACTCATTAGGTTTTACTGTAGTTGTTTGGGACAAGGTACAATGTTCTATTATTTTAATTACCTAATTTAATTCAATACTGAAATTTTAAAGCATTTATAAACTATGCTTAAATAAGATACTGTGATTCAAACTTTCTGTTACAGCTATTATGATAGTCACTTTTGTTGCTATTGAATAAGTATATTATTAAATTATTTTTAAAAAACATTACAAAAATAATAACAAGGTAATAATAACTATTCAAAATACGATATACCTGTAAAAAAGTTTATTGTTTTTAAATTTATGTTTTCGATTTTTATAACTATGACGTTAACGTGTTATCAATTTATATTGTATATATTTTTAATAGTATATATTTATTTATTATGAAAAAATCGTAATTAATTATTATTTTTATTTCTAGTGAATATTGTTTTCAAAAATATGACATTTCAAAAAGTTTCTATATAAATATATATACTAATGGGTGATTGACTTTCTAAAACTTAATCCATTACCATAGTAGTACCAATATATATATATATATCAATGGGTTGATATTTTTTAGTCCCATAATACGAAAATCACCGAACGCGTTGTTTTTCTTGGAAAGTAAGTAGGTACAGAAAAATCAATCATAAAAAGACGAAAAAAAATCTGTTTAATTTTGGCTAGTATTCTGCAATAATGTATAATATACATATTATATTATATTACATTGTTCTCAGTATAGGTAGTACTTCGTATAACACGAGCACAGGAATTCACATATGATGTACCTATCTGCACACAGTCGGATAGTTTTGGGGAAATTGTTCATTTCGAGACAATATGACCGAAGTTATACACTGCAGCATCCCGGCAAATTCGTAAATGTGTATCGTAAAATAAATTTGTTCAGTAGTAACAATATGCTATGTTAACATGAAAATAATAACAAAATATTGTTTTTTATTTTTTCAAAATATAATTTCGTCGTTATTATCATAAACACATATTTTTCCGCGTACCTATTTATCGTACAAAACTCGAAAAAGTTGAGAATGTATAATAGGTAGTCTAAGGTAGAACAAAATGTCAATTTACTACCATTTTTGGCAAACATCGTAATTTTATAAACATTCTATAACGTGATTGGAACATTTGAAATCACATTGTAAATACCAATTTAATAAACTTCAAATAATCCGAAAGTCCACACCGCAGAAATTCGTTTTCGGAACGTATGAACGTAAGCTGCATGAACCAACAATATTTAATTTATATATATAAGTAAGATTAATCTATATATAATAAAAAACTAATATAAATTTATTTTTATTTTTATAAAAGTATTACATTTTTTAAATTAATTAATTTGTAATTTTTTATATATTCAATATAAGAAACCGTGAAGTTACATATAGGTAGTCAAAATAAAATGCTAAATAAACAAATGTTCATATATCATTCCGTTGATAGAAAATACTACACAACAAAGTCAAAATATCATAACTTATAATACAAATTAATAAAAAATGAAAACCCAACAATTGAAAAATATTTCAATATATTCCAAAAGTAATTTAAAAAATAGTCTTGTGTCAATACCATTTTTTATTGTTATGTAATCACGATATTAGTTTAAAAAAAAAAACATGATTAGACATTTCTAGTTTTTATCAACTTTAAATAGAACGGTGAAACAAAAAACAAATGATAGCTAACAACATTATCTAGTATTTTATCTAATCGGTATTTTTTTATACATTTATATTATTAATATTAAAAGTTATTTAAAAATTTAGAAAAATAAAGTTTTTAACAACTCAGAAAACATGTATGTTTAAATATTGCAAAAAACATTAATAGCTATAATTTTTTTTTTCGTATTCTTAACTGGAATCCTATCAAGTAAAAAAAAAATATATTATATAAATTAAATATTAGTTTAATATTATACATACAACGCCTAAAAAGTTTTAATCATTCTCAATTATTCCTCATAAACATTTGTAAACTTTATCTGTTTGTATTAGGTACGATGTATAGGTAAATTGTTAATACTGAATAGAAATTAATTTATACACATTTCCTAAACAAATTTTTTATCGTGCATAATTTATTTAGTATAATATATTACCAATAAATGATTTTTATCTTCGACAAGAACACATTGCAATCTGCAGTGATGTAATTAGAGGGTAGCAAATTTTAAAATACAATACCTTGTTTTTGTTTATTAATGGCTATTTCCAACCGACTTTTGAAAAATATGAGTTTTTTTTCCTAACGAACTTAATTTGTAAAGTTATATTAACTCGCTACATTTAAATATGTCTGCGCGTAAATAAATCAGATTTTATCTATACAATATGTTGAAATCCAATGTGTTAAATCCGCCACTTTTCCTCGTTTTTCGTTTTGGATTTCTAAATTTATGAGAAAGACGCCGGTCCAGAGGTAACTGATAGTATACAATATTATATGTTATATATTATGCTATATACCACTCGACATTGGCAAAGTTTCGTTTCACGGTCGACTTGCTGTATAATATAAATAATAGACGGAGCTTATAGGAAATGGTCGCCTGAATATGAGCTGGGTATACGCCTCCGAATTTGAAACTTATCAACCTAAGTTTGACACACCAGTTATTAACGTGTATATTAGTAAAAGACGTTTGTTTTATGTATTTAGAAAGAGACTCCGACCTATGAAATGGTATTATTATTATTATTATTATTATTTGTTTTCCTTTTTTTTTTCGTTAAATTTTATACGAATTTTGTACTCGATTCAATAATATGAAAATCGTAATATACATATTATAACTATATAATAATTGTTTACATTTAGATACATAAATATAATGATATTTTAATAAAATGCGAGTATTTACGATAGGCAAAGGATCGATATGTTTGTTAATCGAATACGTTTCTCTGTCGTCTTTTTATTTCTCACACAAACTAAAATTCTCCGTGTCCGCACTTTTGTCACGCGCCGAGAAAACATTGTAACGCGGCGTAACGTTATTTCGCTCGTCGAAATTTTCGCTTGCTGACTAAGCAGCAGAGGGAAGTGCTAATAAATTTACAGTCGCGTTAAAAAAGACAAATGTATCGTCTCGGATTCGTGTAATAATATGTATTTCTATTCTAATATTATTCCTTTGTGAAATATAAAATATGTAAGAATGGCTTTTATATATATATATATATATATATATACACATCGTCACCAGTAATGTGTATAATTTATCATTTACTTAGCCACCGGTGAAATATAAAAAATAATTATAACAATAATAAACACGTCGGAATCCGGGAACCGCTGTACGAAAGAGACAACATTGTCTCGTTTATGAATGATGAAAATTTTAAAATATATTTTAATACAAATAATACAAAAAATACATTTTATGAACTTTGACAAAAGATTGGCCTGGAATAATACCACGTATAAGAATTAAATCACTGTACGACTATATATATATATGTATGTATATTGAAGTTTTTTCGAATGAAAGACGAAAATTTATCAAATTCAATACAATCAAATAAATGAAATATAATCTATATTATATGTACTTTGTATATTTTTACTTTTTTAAACACCATCAGCTTTTTTACTGATTAATAATTTTCAAAATGACAATGAAACCATCTTCAAAATAATGTCCTTCAACTATTTTTAATAATTATTAGATCTCTAAAACAAATTTCAGAAGTAGGTATTTTCTTTTTTTCGTGGATATGATACAACTACTGAAAATTATCGATGTGTACGGAATGATGTCCTCTTAATTCAACATAATGTACTATTTCAACTCTGAAGTTTAGTCAAATAGTCTAATTATTTCAATGAAATCTATACATTTTAAAATCACAATATTATTAACATGCTTCACCCTTCGTATCTAATGCCTAATTGCACTTTTCATAATGATTTATATATGGAAAACTGAAAACTGTATTGAAGACGCTATTTTATAAGTGTTTATTTTTTATTTATTTAATATTAATCAACGACTGACCGGCAGTATTTTACAAAAAAAAAAAAATATTATATTCAAAAACAAATATAACAGTAATTAGAATGGCGAAAGTATAAATAATATTTTTAAAACAAATAACTATTAGCAAGGTGAAGCATTCTATGCAATGAATGGTTATTACCATGCGATGTAGAGTGGGACGGAATATGAAAAAGAGAATGGTTTTTAGTATGATGAGTAGGAACACGGAAAGAAATTTCAGAAAGAAGATCTGGCACATTAAGAGTTCCATTTAGAAGTGAGGTAATAAAACATTGATCTGCTTCAATACGACGGGAAGAAAGAGTGGGGATATTAAGAGACATGCGAATAAGAAAGTAGTCATGTTGAGGGTGCTCAATTTTAATAATATACAAAATATACGAAAGAAACTTATTCTGTACGTGCTTAATTCTCAATTGATCTTTTATTAGATATGGATACCAAATTATTCCAACATACTCGAGTACAGATCTGATCAAAGCGAAATAAAGAGAGCGAAGAGACGAAGCTAAAGAAAATATTTTAGTGTTACGTTTAACAAAACTCAATAATTTAAGTGCTTTACAAGTAATAGCATTAAAGTGGTGCTCAAAGCTCAATGACGGAGAATAAAAATTCCCAAGATCTTTAAAAAGAACTATACGCTGAATAGGAGTGTCATTTAAGTGGTATGGATAATGTATGGGAGTAGGACTTCTGGAAAAGTTCATGACATTACATTTATCTAGATTAAATATCAGGCCAAGATGATTAGCCCACGAAAAACAGATGTCAAACTCAGATTGTAGAGTGTGGAACCTATCAAGATAGTCAATTTTTAAAATTAATTTTACATCATCAGCAAATAGAAGGAGTTTTGCCGTAGTAACCCATTTAACACATTTGTTTATAGAGTTAACAAATAAAATAAAAAGAAAAGGACTCAAATGACCTCCTTAAGGAACGCCTAAAGAAATATCTGACAAGACAGATACCGATTCAAGGACGTTTATAAATTTCTTTCTATCTGAGAGGTAGAATTTAAGCCATGAAAGGAGAAGATTGTCTAAACTAAGTAGTTCAAGTTCTCTGAGTAGAATATCATAATTAACTGTATCAAATGCCTTTCTAAAATTAGTAAAAACTACATCAACCTAGCCACTACTTTTTATACATTCATTTAGAAAAGAAGAAAACACAACACTATTAGTAATGGTAGATTTTCCCGGCCTAAAGCCTTGCTACTCATCAATAATCATGTGATTTGACCTTCTTCTGACACAATAAAATACTAGAAATTCAAATAGTTTGGCTAAATTAGGTATAATAGAAATAGGTCTATAATTTTCAATATTAGATGGATCACCAAATTTAAGGACAGGGGTTACTGAGCAGATTTTCCAAACATACGGAAAATACCTTCATCAAGGGTGTGCCGAAAGAATAAAAAAAATGGGATACGTGATTGAATGGCGACAATTATAAAGAAAGCGATTAAAAATGCCATCAGGGTCATTTGATAAGGTATTTTTTAAAGAATTAAAGGCAAAAAGCACATCATTCTGAGTAAAACGTATGTTGGATGGTAGGTCAAAAGGAATGATACTATAAGGATAATCAATAAGAGGCATACAAATTAATAGTTGGCTAAAGACGGAGGAGAAATATAAAGAAGACAAATTAACTGATTCAAAAGAAGAAGAGGAGAAAAAATTATTATAATGAACTAACGATGGGATAGGTGAATTCTGTTTTAAATCCCTAACATACTTCCAGAAATTAGCAGGACAGGAAAACAATGTAGTCTCAGTGTTTATAATATAAGTTTGATAATTGTTTTTAAAGCAATATTTACACCTATTCTTCAGCTCAGTAGATACGAGATAGTCCGTAGATGAATTTGAGCGTTCAAAAATAAAATGGGCCGTTTTTTTTTAAATCAAATTTTTTAGATCACAAGAAACCCATCAAGGAAATTTAGAGATAAATAAATCCTAATAGGGACAAATCTATCTATAACGTTAAGTATAACATCATTCAATACAGTAGCCGCATAATTAATAAAATATAAAGAAAACGTATTACCCCGATTGAAAGAATTAAAAAATTGAGAAACTAAAGTATAGTCACAATATTTGAGAAAGAATACGTATAGCTATATTAGATTTTGGACTGGATTGAATACTTAATGTGCAAAGGGGGGTGATAAGAGTCAAGACTAACAAGAGATAAAGCAGCCTTGCTTACGCACAGTACATTGGAATTTGAAAATACAAGAACAAGAATACTACCGTGGTCATTACGTAAACCATTGAGCTGAGAGAAGTTAAGACAGGAAAAAAAATCCACAAAATGGATAGAGGAGGTTGTTAACGACCCAGAGATAATTAGACCTAAGCAGTCATTAGACCAATTTGACATGAGAGATATTAAAATCACCACATAGTAAAACAGAACATTGATTAATGGAGGATATCAACTACTCAATTGAAGAAGTGTATAATTCAATGACAGAAGAGTAGTACTAGATGACAAATAAACCACTCTGACAAATAATTTAAAAGTATTTAGAGACAATAGAACAAATACTTGTTCAACGTCATTTGCAATGTGATTGACAGAAGAATCTACCAGCAAGTTATTTACAGCAATAATAACACCTCTACCCCAAGAATAAACACTGTTACAGTGATTTCTATCTTAGCGAAAAATTTGGAAACCGTCAAATCCTAACTCAGAATCAAGGAAGTTTGAAGAAAGCTAGGTTTCTGTAAGTACAATTATATCATAATGGTTAAAAAGAACAAAGGAAGATCTGATATCAATAAGTTTTGTTCTAAGACCAAGAATGTTTTGGTAAAATATACTTAAATTAGAACACATATTAACATTAGACATAAGTGGAAGAACATAATTAACTAAAAAAAAGGATTTACAATGGATATTTACAAAATCAAATTAACAATTAATAGTATAGTAAGCACGAGGGCATAAGAGACAATTAGAACAATAACTATCTACAGAAGTGTATTGATAATCCATAGAATTGAATATGGTTTTTATCCAGAGGGAGTGCGACGTAGCTTCAGGTGTGGGCTTTAGGATCTGCTAACATTTGTTCATTGGCGGATACTCCCGTTTTTTTACTGAACAAGCACAACAAAATCCATCAACATATTTTATTTGTAGACCTTTTTCTCCGGCTTGATTCCTTTGATTGAATTCGGAGTGGCATGACTTAAATAAACAACGTTGGAGATCAGTTTTGTCTCTAACGATTCGAAAGTTATGAGGGAGGGTAATATCAATTAACCTGGATTCAGTGAAAAATGTAAGTAATTTTTCACCATCTTCTTTATAATTGAAGATGGGTTTCAATGGATGGTTAGCATCAGGCCGTAGACTACCAAGACAAATAAGTTTGAGAGTAGCAATATCGATATTCCCAAGTAGCCGAAGAATTTAATCCAATACTATTTTATAATCTATAATACGTTGTGAAGTACTTGAAAATGCTGACTCGGCTACATCGTATATAAGTAAATTTGAAGCCCGTTTTTCTTTATCATAAGTTTCATGTAAAACGAGTGACTATAGAAGAAGGAGCTACAGATGAATCCGAACATTCAAGGCTTGAAACTTTTTCATTTAGCAAATTAACTTCTTGATGTAACAATGCATTTTCAGCTTTAACATCCACGAATAAGAAGGAAAGTTTTTTAACGTCACTCTTAAGATCTTTAAATTGTGAAGAAAGAATTTCACTGTTGATCAAAACTTCTTTACGAAATTCCTGTGTAGTTGGCATAAGATTCTTGATACTTACAGAAGACTGCGATGAATTATCCATCGAAGAAAAAGCCGATAATTTTGATACGCTACGAGTTGTTAGAGCATCAACTTTAAGTTTTGGCGGTGATATTGTGTAAAAATCAGGGGACTAATGTAAACTAGGTACAGAGCCCAACATTTGATTATTATTTATAACAAACAATTGCTCCTTATAAGATGAAAATGCAATCAAAACTACAGCAAAGTGGAAGGTTTAGCGACAAATTAAAAAGACTAAGATAGGCTTGAAGTCAAAAGATATAACGTTAATAAAAGTGTTTGACCATACCTAGTATAGCGGCACAACTGTTGGCACAAAACTACAATCAGTTGATCGGCAATAACAGAAAAAAAAATGTATAATGACTCACGTAAAAAGTAACAAAGCTTAAGCAAGTAGAAATACGGAGAACCATCTCGAATTAGTAATCTGTACAGAAATACAGATGAACCGATAAAAAACAAGTAAAACTGACAAAATACTTCAAAAATTAAAATGACAGATAAATTAATTTAAGTAAACTCAAAATAAAGTAAAATCATAACACTGTTATCACTGTAAGTGTTAACAGACAATAGAATGATCATAAAACCTATTCCTAATAAATTCAAGATACTGCTTGGTTATAATCGAGTATAAATAACATAACTTCTCTTTGAAATTCTTTATATACCGTAGCGTAACGAAGTGAGGGCTAAAAGAATGCCTTGTCTTATTAATTATGGTAACTTGAATTTTATTATATTTTTTTATTAAAAATGTGATTTCATTAATTTTTAAATTATATAGCTGAGGATATATGCACAATATATCAAGAATACAAAATCTACACTCGGTGCTGAGCTGTTGTCAGCCGTAGATCCACTCTCTCTATCGTTGTACAAAACCTTCAACGTAACATAAAAATACCTTTGCAATTGTTCGCAACGTTGCCCGTAACTTTTTAAACTTCACAATGAACATTTTAACATTAATTCAGATGAAAAAAAATTCAAGACCGACCATACCAGAAAAGGGACTTAAAAGATTGGCCATGGCAAACATGGACAAAAGTCTTTAATGAAAAATGTCTCATTACAATATTTGCTCGAAATTCCCCTATAGAATGATGCAATCAAAGAAATGGGCACAATTAGTAAAGTTTCTAATTAATGAATTTTATCATTTATTTATATTTCTTATTTATTCAATCGATAAAATTTTAAATATTTTTCAAACTGTAACGTTTTCGTCCTTAATTAAAAAATAATCAAGCATTAAAGTGTTGCCCATCCTCTTATTCCCGTGTAAAAATCCATAAATTCAAAATCGTAAATTAATCAGTTAGACGTATTCGCTTTTCGTTAAATTTTAACTGTATATTATAATGTTTGTACTGATGGAAAAATAATATAGTATAGATTATATATTATATATATTTTTGCACTCCTTTTTGACAGCCCTGTATATTTTTATAACTAAAATACTACCGCTGTTTTATGTAATGTAATTTTATGACATGTGTGTATAATATACTACTGTATAAATAATATTTTGATAATTTTTTTTACACGTCCTGTAGTTTATATTAGGTATATGTTTTTGCACATATAGTATTGTCCTTGTTCTGTTTATGATTACAGCTCAATACGTATCCTGTTTCGTTCGATGTTTGTTATCTGTCATCGTCATTCCATGACGAGGAATTTAATTTCTGTTTTATTAAATTCTTGAACATTTTTTTTTATACCTAGGTACGGCAATGTTGTTCAATTATTGAAATTTTATTCCGAAGCTATCCAACATGGAAACTCTATACATAAAAGTACACACTCAAATGAGTGAATTGTCTATGTTTACGTAGCTATGGTATATGGCTGGTATATGTATTACTGAAGCCATACTAATTCGAAATAAAATTAAAATGTGTATTCGTTTTGTTAAAATCGGTTTAATATATTTTAATTGTTATATATTTTGTAATTTGAGGGTGGAGTGTGATTGAGTTGTTGAAACTATGTTTTGACGTTCGAAGTCCCCGGTTCAACTCCCAGGTAGCAAATGAGGTAACCAATGAAATTTTGGTGGCATCTGATTTCTGGTGTAAGTCGGGCATAATTACCAAACCTGTTCAATAATTTCGTAGCTATGCTTGTCGTAACTATCAAGAACCGTACTCGAATTCTCTAATATGTGATGGTGCAAGCCATATACCTGAGCATGTTAGAGTTTGGCACATAAGTGAATGTTTATTAATTGCAATTAATTATATATTTTGTAATTTGACTATTTGAATATATAATATTTATGAGGTGTAATGTTAATGAGTCTCCAGGAGGAGACCTATATATTATTGTAAATACGTATAAAATTGTATTTTCATTTTATTTAGTATTCATCATGCCCCTCCCCTCGACAATGTCCTTGGAGCCACATCTGCAAAATATTAATATTATGGAAATTTCTGGAGTTTGAAAACCAAAAACATATTTTGGGGTCAATATAGTGTGCGACCACCAAGTTTACGTCACTGAGCACATATATTAATATATGGTTCATATTTTAATATACCTATAAAATTGTTCTCCCTTTCATGTTAAGGTCACCGTTGTTCAAAGACTGGAATTTGTTTTGTTAATTAAAACATGTCCACTTTTTGCAATGACCGATTGTTAATTAAAATAAAAGCTCGCGTGTGAAAACACTACAAATATTTTGTATGAATAATGTATTTTTCTTACTATTTATCGTTTCGTTCTGCTGTATATATTTATTTTTTTTTATTTTTTTTCTTTTTGATCGGCGAAGTATATGTGGGTGAAAATCATTATATACCTACAAAATAATTTTAAGATACGAACATGATGTCTGTCAAATGTATAAAATATACCGATAAATAGAAGAGAAAAAAAATTATAGACTCCTACACAATATCTCGGCAATCTGTAACCGTTTATGATCTATTGTAGTATTTTAGAAAAAACCTGATATAAGTAATATATTGTGAAAATGGGCATGTTAGTGAAAAAAATAACTTGCATTTTTAAATTAAATCAACCCAAAATCCTTCAGTATGAATTAATTTGTTAAAACAAAAAATAAAGTTAAAGTTCAAAGTTAAAATGGAAACAATATTAACTTCACTTGGTTGAAATAATGGTAAATAAATATATATATATATATATATATATAGGAAAAACGAAATATATTATTAATGTTGTTTAGCAACTGACTTGTAATGAATTTAAAACTTAAAATTCGTACATATTTTTCGACGTAAACATGCAATGCAAATACGTATAGGTAAAAATATGTAAAAACACATACGACGTTATTTTTAAATTATTAATTATTATTACGGAACGATAAATGTAAATTTTAATAAAATTAAAAATACTCGTTTCTTTATTTTAAAAATCCATTTTTTATGTAAATTTCTAATTTTTTAAACACTCTAGTACTGCCATTACGAAACCAACTTTTTTTTTTATTCTGCTAATACATTTTTAATATTTATGGTAAAATTGTCGATTTTAATTCACTATATCATTAAATATGTAGGGGAGACCTGGGCTAGTTGACCATAGACAAGTTTCCAAGTGACTCTTTAAATTGGGTTTTGTGTTGGACACATCTACTACTACGATAATATTGTGTTTATAATTTTCTAACGCCATATAAACTAGTGCGATTATATGACAGTTTTCTGTGCTACCAACAACAAACCGTGTTTATCAACAATAATTTTTTTACTATTGTTTTTTAACAGTTTTATTTCAACCAAAAAATAACAATTTTAAAGTTCCTTACTACTTCCTCAGTATGTAGCAAAGTATATAAAATACAATTTATTAAGCATTTTATCATATTTATGTTTATGTTTTTTTTTATTATTTTATAAAAAATAAAAAAGTAATTCTGAGCTAGTTGGCCTTGTGAAATAGAGACGTGTTAGTCTGTGAATCATAATTTTTCTTCATTGAATAGAAATTTTATTATTTCTATAGTTTATAGAAATGATTCGAAATTATAGTAGAGTAGATATAATTTTATCATTATAATTTATCTGGGACCCAGTCACATCCTCCCATAAAATAACACTGGAAAGAGTACAAAGAAAATTGTTACGCCTGGCTACTTTTGCTCTTCATATTCAATGTCCTCCTCACGACTACACTCCAGTCCTAGAAGAACTCTCCCTCCTCAGTCTGGCTGACCGCCGGCACCAAACTAATCTCAATTTCCTTTCGAATATCCTTTCCGGGCGTATTCACTGCCCATCCATTCTTTCTCTCACTAAATTTAAAATACCTGCTCGCTCCACTCGCTCCTGTACTAACTTTCACATTCCTTTTTCCAATTGAAACTATCAATCTAACTTCCCATTAATCCGTCTTATGCGTATTGCTAATGAAGCACCCTCACATTTCTCCTAAAAAAAAAAAAAAAAAAGAAAAAAAACGCCGTGTTTCTGATAATGCCACTTTTTTAATTTACCATATTTTTTATGTATTTGATATATATATTTTTTTTCTCTCTCTCTCCACTACACTTCATCATGTAAAAAGCCGTCTGGCGTTTATTATAAATAAATAAAATAAATAAATAATTAAACTGTTAGAATAAGATAGCAAATATTATTTATTTATTTTAATATTACTTATTTTTCTTTACAATCCTATAAATGCGAAAAAGTTACATTTATTATGATGTTTTTAAATTTAAATAATATATTAAAAGAACAAATCATTAATAATTTCATTACATAGAGACAAAAGACAACTTGCCCCGTATGTAGGGCAAGTTAGCTTGAAGTTTTGTATTTTGTACTTTTGATCAAGTCAATATATAAAAACCAATTGAAGTTGTATCTGATAATATTTTAATAACTTACATGTCAATAAATAGTTTGATATAGATTAAACCTGTAAAAAAAAAAAATGTCACTAAATTAAAAATATGAATATAAATATAAATATAAGGTGAACTAGCCTGGCCGATCTCCTACACTCCCCAAATTTAATAATAATAAGAAGACCTGGTTCACCATACAAAAATTCACAAATATATAATTATTATAATAATTATTAGTATTTTTTTTTCCAACACCATTTATTTATGTTATATCAATAACAAGTACCTACGCATCTTAGAATAGGAATGAATAACACCGCACTCTAAAAAATCAGGAAATAAAGAAGCAAAAGACGCCTTTTACGAAGAGTTCGAACAAGTGTATGATGCTTTGCCAGGTCATTGTATTAAATTATTATTGGGAGATATGAACGCTCAAGTGGGAAAAGAAAATACATACAAGACGACAATTGGAAAACATAGCTTACACGACCGAAGCAACGATAACGGAATAAGATTAATTAACTTTGCAATAAGTAAAAATATGGTAATAAGCAGTACAAGATTCCCGAGAAAAAATATTCATAAAGAGACGTGGTTATCTCCAGGAGGCAGATTTAGTAGCCAAATTGATCATGTTCTCATAGAAAATAGATATAAGACGATTATAAAAAACGTTAAAAGCTACAGAGGAGCAGACGCAGACACGGACCATTA